>JAWQFJ010002468.1:90000-112500 GCA_034096865.1 Theodoxus fluviatilis | reverse complement strand
ATTGGTAGGTTTAGTTGTTTGACCTTGACCTTGAAGGTCACATGAAGGTCAAGGTCATGTAAAAGTCAAGGTCAAGCATATGAGTCGTATGGGCTTTGCCCTTCTTGTTGTCTTTTTTTGTTGTAAACAAACCTTCAAAAAAGGAGAGTTTTCTGTGCTATCCTGCTGATTGCCTCACTAGGGAAGTGCCTCAGATGGAACCATCCTGTCACCTGGTCTGCCAGTTGTGTTGTGAACTTTTGCCAAAGAAAAGGTCTGAATTGGTGGTGAACAGTAATGAGGAATACTTCATGCAAGCCTTTGAAGGAGTAAGGAAACTGCATAGCTAGCAGAGTGCTGACCTCTTGTATAGACATATAAATAAAGTGTATCTTCATGTTTTAAACAAGATGGAAGGGAAGGGAAATTCCTGTAAATACTCGATCTTGTTTTACTTTGGCACATTGTAGACGTTGAACCAATGCTAACAGTCACACAGAGAGGTAGGTGCATCGTAGATGTTCATTAAATATACTTATTCAGGCACATACATAATTACAAGCACAGACAGATTTATGACACAGGGTTGCAACAAATATGGCATTGTCAAGAGGTTTAAATAAACCCAGATTTTTCCTGTCCCAGGGATAAAACTGTGGCACTGCGCCTTGCACATCTTTAAATCCCAAAGAATGCTTGCCTATTTCCGCTTATCAAAAGACAGGGTTTCAACAAGTGAGTAGAGGCTGAGGGACTGACCATGCACTCATGCAAGAGGGGAAAGCACTGAGGGGTGATCGGCCTGAAACTTGTGATCTTTATAAATACTTTTGTGTTGGCATATTGTAGACATTAAAACAATGCTAACACAGTCACACAGAGGGGTAGGTGCATAGTAGATGTTCACTAAGTATACTCATTCATGCTCAGACAGAATTAAATGCACAGACAGATTTACCACGCAGGGTTGCAACAAGTATGTCATTGTCAAGGTATTCAAATAAATTCAGATTTTATCCATCCCAGGGATAGAACTATGGTTTGAACACTTATCCATCCCAGGGATAGAACTACGGTTTGAACACTTACCCTGGCATCATACTTGGGACTGTTTAGACTGTCAGCGCTGCTGACATTTTTTTCTTTAATTTCAAGGACAAGACATCCATCCTTTTCTTTGGCATGTGCCCTTCTGACTTTCCAACAAAATTCAGCAAAACCCTTAAAAGAAGGACTCACAATTGAACAAAGACTAAATTCATGTAACTCTTTTTGATAAATTATAATGCCAAATTATTTTCTAATAATTGTTTAAAAGCAAAACTAGCAGGATTGGCCTACCCTTGACCTCACAACATATGCTGTGACTACCTGGAAAAACTTTGGTAAAAGTGTGGTTATGGAACATGAAATCTTGTAATTCTGTAGATCCGCCTGGTTTCAGTGCTGACTTTTCTGTCTTGCTTTGCTTTCATTACAGGCAGAGATATTTGAGAGCATAGACCCTGAGCCTCTTGGGGCAGCCTCTCTGGCCCAGGTCCACCGAGCCAGGCTGAAGGACGGTCAAGAGGTTGCTGTCAAGATCCAGCACCCCAAAGTCAAGGCCCACTCCTATGTAGACATCAAAACCATGGAGGTGGGTAGTTTAGACCCACTGTAAGTTGATGTACTCCCACTGTAAGTTGATGTACACCCACTGTAAGTTGATGTACTCCCACTGTAAGTTGATGTACACCCACTGTAAGTTGATGTACACCCACTGTAAGTTGATGTACACCCACTGTAAGTGAATGTTGACACAAAGGTTGCATTAAAGGTGTTCATTTTTAATGTTGCAACTTTCTACCCATTGGTTCGTGCACAAACTGCACACATTTACCCCCTGGTTATTGGGCTTCTCTTTATGTCACTCCAACACCATCTCAACTTCCTGGGGGGCGTGCAACAAGGCTGCGGATGAACACAAGAAAGTTAGCTTTCACAGTCTGACAGTTCAGCCCTCTAGAACTGTGGAGATGAAAATATCAGAACCATTGAAGAAGAGATGGTTATATTGAATCCATGACAGTGGGTACTTCAGCACCTCTGTTAGTGTTACATGGACATGATATTTAAAAAAAAGTCGTGGTTACAGTAACCTGACGACCCCTTTTCTTTCTTCTACTGACTATAACCTTTTTCCCAATTGTAAAAACAAAAACAAAACAAATTGCTGGTGATCAAGAAACTACACACTGTTCCATCTTCCCTGCCCTATAAGCACTTGGGGAAACCACTACTTAAGTATAAACATTTTATTAGAGAAATTTTTATTGTGATTTATGTTCAATCTGACCTTTAATTATAAAACATGTTTTTAACAAAAAAAGTTCTGGCAAGCCTACCTACCTTAACCACACCTTCTTTTACTTTGTGTGTGCCTAATCTTTGATGTGGGTTTTTTCGGTCTATTGCGACATCCCCCTGTGGATTTTTGGGTAATAATAATAAAAACCGCTGGCGCTGAACCTCCAGGTTTTGGAGAAAAAAAAGATCGGGTTCGAACCCGCAGCCTCCGAGAAAAGAGGAGGAAAAAACGCACACACACACAAACAAAAAAAACCAGGTCGGGTTCGAACCCACAACCCCTCGAAAAAAGAGAAGAAAAAAAAAGTTTCAGCGCAGAATCGAACCTGGTCATGCATGACCAAGAGCCCAATGCTCTACCAACTGTGCCATTTAAAACTTGTATGTATGTGAAGCATTTATAACGACCTTGTCATAAACCCCCGTGGTTCGTATTTTGCACTGTAAATTGTAGAAAAATGGATGATAGCATGAACTGTTTGGTATTTCATACGGATCTAACCCATCAACGTCAATATTCTTCTCGTAGTATCGCATTTTGGCGTCTGCTGGTAGAGGTTCAACATATATCGAAGCGTTTTGCTGAAGTAGGAAAGATAACTCTGTTTGACTCGATGTCATTACGCTGAAAGGGTCGTTGTCTCCAACATTTCCGGGTCAGGGATTGATTAAATCATCATATTTTTGTGACACTGAGACCAGACCATCAAAACAATTAGCACTAGGCCTTGAATCAAATCGTCGTACGAGATCTTACGTTGACTGCAAATGAACAACAGTGCCGCGTGATTGTGTCGACATTCAGTTAGTTTGCTGGGCGATTCCAGGCTTTTAACCAGCGAAGGCAACGATCTAGATGGTACATATACTTTACCGGTTTCACAAATGGAATGAATTTGACGCCAACACAGCGTAGTATCGCTTTTTTGCGTCTGCTGGTAGACGTTCATAATACAAAGAAGCCAAATGTTGTTTTGTGAACGTAGGAAAAGAGTTTGACTCGATTAGGCTCTTACATCTATTGACTATCGAGGGAGGTGCTTCCGAGTGTACGAAATCCATTATCCTCAAAATTCTACTTGCAAATGACGTAACGTTATTAATGACGTCAAACATTACGCAATTTCGCCATTCCATGAACCACGTATTTGGGGAGGCGCTCTGGAGTGTACGACCTTAAAAAACCACTTTCTCTTCAAGCCTCGATTCTGAAAATTTTATACATTCAATCGGACCTAACTTCCAGTTAGTGTGCAAAATCTCAAGGAAATCCGTCCAGTATTTTTTGAGATATAAGCCGTGGAGTCGGGACAGACACATACACACACAGACAGATAAAGTCTGTAGGACCTCCAGTAAACCTGGAGGGATAATCTTTTAAATGGACATCTTATTTCCACCTCTGTGTGGACATTTCACCATAGATAAAGTCCTCAAAACCATGGGACTGCATACTTCGGACCCTTTCTACTGCAAACATTAAAACCTCAGGTATGGTTGTATTAGTCGGACTGCTATATAGTACCATGGGGACAACATAACTGGGGAGGCAGATGTGTCGTGCATACAAGTACATTGATCCTTGCAGTTGGATGTGTGTGACCCAGATTGGTAGTCATCATGATTTGAAGTTCATTGAAGCAAAGATTATAGGTTACACAAAGATAGCTCATTAGCTCATTGTTGTGAGGATCGAGACACGTTGCGCCCCAAGCGGCTAGAACTATGGGGAAGTAATCACAACGCTTAGAGACATGTAAAAGTGCTTGTTTGTCGACGCGTTTCTGATGCGTTCCGATCATGTTTGTGAATACATTTACGATGTAATGTGTAATAAAATGATTTGCTGCAATAATGGGGGTGTTTTGGCTTTGTTTTTTTGTAGCAGGCGTTGTGAAATCGAAATATTTGGTTCATCAAAATGGATGGTTCTGCGCATGCGCGTGAGCCTATAGTCCGTTTAAGCATTGCTCTGTCAGTGGAGACGCTACTGACTTCGCACGCCCGGGGAGTTATGCCAAAGATCCGGCCGCGTTAAAGCATGCAAAAATATTAATTAGATTAAAAACTAATCGAAAATAGTCATATTAGACTGTTTTAACGTATTCTTTCTGCACAAAACCCACAGAAGATAAGTAAACAAACCTCACCGTATGTACGGCTAGCAGACGAATAATCTTTGTCTCCACTGACAGAGCAATGTTGAAACGGACTATAGGCTCACATTTCGATGAACCAAATATTTTGATTTCACAAAGCCTGCTACAAAAAACAAAGCCAAAACACCCCCATTATTGCAGCAAATCATTTTATTACACATTACACCATAAATGTATTCACAAGCATGATCGGAACGCATCAGAAACGCGTCGACAAACAAACACTTTTACATGTCTCTAAGCGTTGTGATTACTTCCCCATAGTTCTAGCCGCTTGGGGCGCTGCGTTTCCGAGCGTCTTGTAACTTTATATAGCAAAAGCTCGGCATTAGCTATCTTTGTGTAACCTATAATCTTTGATTGAAGGTCCACTGTAATGTAGATGTCAAGAGTCCTTTGCAGGTTAGACTGTCTGTTGTGTGGGATCAGTTTTTGGAGAGGAATTGAGTGGTCTCCCAGCAAAGTGAAATTACTTCATTCCCTCCTTCCTTTATTGCATGGTGACAAACTGATCTTGCATGATAGTTTGCTGTATTCTTGCAATATTTTCTCTTTTGTCTGTTCTCTCTAATCATTGCATTGTGATGAATTGATTATTGCACTTTATTTTATGCATTTTTACAATAATTTCTCTTCTTTCCTGTTTTCAGGTTCTTGTTCGTGGTGTAGCATGGTTATTTCCAGGCTTTCAATATGTCTGGCTGGCTGAAGAAACAAAGAAAAATCTACCCATTGAGCTCGATTTTGTGCATGAAGGACACAACTGTGAAAGAGTAGCCAAATTATTCAAAGACTTTGATTTTCTCAAGGTATGAAGATGAACAACATTTTCTTCTCTGCTTTCCAGCATATAAAGACATTAGAATGAAGTATGTAATACAGCATGTTCAGAACCATGATGTAAAACCACTTGCACAGTTGTTCTCTGCAAAAGAGACATATGTTATTGCTGCTGATTCTGTTGTGAATAATTCTTTCTTTGTATGATGTAATAAATATTTTGTTATTGAAGTGAAGCTTCCAACTTGTACATGAGTTGACATGCTCTCTCATTAGTTATATCAGAAGACACATGTTGGCTATGTATTGTAATCTTACCAATTGTAATGGGCCAATGGCCTACACAATAAACTGTTTTGATGTTTTGTTAAAAGATCTTTAACCACTTCAACATTTCCTACTGGAGAGATTCTAGTTAGTGGTCACTAGTATTTACTATTGTGAATAATTAAAGTAGCCAGTTAATAAGTGAGTATTGAATCATGCATATTCCTGAGCTATAGTTCCAATTTCTAGCCTCTGTGAATGTCAGAACATCAAATGGATAGGTTATGCTTGTCAGTCAAATATTTGCTGCTATCAAAACTGTTGCCAATAATGGGAGACAGACTGTTACTGCACACACTCTCTGGAGCCTCCTGTGCATTTCTTTTCAGCTTAATACTGCAGAAAAGGTAGCTGGAGAGGGGGTGCTTGTCTATTTGAGAATGTGTTACACTTGGAAAGAATTAGAGGATGCATAACTGAGAACAGACAATGTCTTATCTTGTGACACATGCTAAAAAAATATTAAAAAACCAGAAGAAAAAAAACCTTAAGATATTGCAGGCATTGATTCTCACAGCCTGGATCCCTCAGCCACTAGTTAGCTGCAGTTAGGTCATGCAACCAGGGCCAGTTTTTTTAACCATAAGTCAGAACTGCTGCTGTGTTGCAGGTACCTCGAATTCACTGGGATCTGACAACAGAGAGAGTTCTCACTATGGAGTTCTGTGAGGGAGGCAAGGTGGATGACATGGACTACATGAAGATACATGGCATCTCTGTCAGTGAGGTAGGCCCAGCTTAGCAGGGTTGGTGGTATTGGGGAATGGGGGCTGGAGAACTTGGCAAAAGGTTTGTGTGTCAACTCAGTGTTGTAGCTGTCAAACCATATTTACGACTTTAACGCATGGAATATTTCAATATGTCAGTCACTTACACTCAGTTAAAGTCCTCATTGAGCCTTAAGAAAGTTTTGATAAAGAAAAAAAAGTTGAAGTGTATAGCAAGTGTTGAGTTCTAAACTCTTTCCTTGTGACTGAATGTGCCAGCTAGTAAATCTGCCCTTTTGTCCCGGTTCTGAATGGGATTTGTATGCCAACAGACTTGAGGTGCTGCAACAGCTGTTGTCAATACTGTGGAGACTGATGGTTTTATCACTGCCTCTGCAGGGCTTATTGACACTTTTGTGACCAAGGGCATTTGCTACTGCAACATCTGGTGCACTGTAAGTCACTGTGGCAACAACAATGTCCTCCTTAAGTGGTGAGATTGTGAGACCTGCAGACATTAGCGTGCCTTTTTGATGCAGTAATGTCAGTTGTCATGGCTGTGGCATTTTCTACCTCTCAGTGTGAAGTATTGAATGACTTTTTCCTCCCTTTGTAAGTAAGTGCATTTCTTTTCATTCACAGGTGACTAGAAGGTTGGGGCAATTGTACAGCGAGATGATATTTGTTCAGGGATACATTCACTGTGATCCACACCCTGGCAATGTCCTTGTCAAGAAGACCTCTGAGGGCACCAAAATTATTCTTCTGGATCATGGGCTTTATCAGGTGAATATCATCATGTGATTAGCTTCAGAGTTGTGGAGGGGATGTGAATGGTTTGATTTATACAGATGATTATTTTTTTCAAATGAGTGTGGATTTTACTTGAAGATAACTGGCCACTGACCTATGCTGTGATGAAAGCAGTGATCTGATAATCATTGATTACCCAGTGATTCAAAATTGCAATGGCATTTCATAGAGGGTTGGAATGTCTGTGCGTTATTCTTCAGAGCTGCGTTGGATGTATTTTGCTTTCAACCAATTACTTTCATTTCAGAGCCATGTCAGAAAATTGATGCAAGGCTTGAAGGACTGAGTTTTTACTCCTGCATGTTTTTCAGACATTGACAGATGACTTCAGGGTGAACTACTGCAAACTGTGGATGGCCATGATCAATGCTGATGTGACTGGGATCAAGAGATATGCAGACGCCCTTGATGTTGGCCATGCCTATGGCCTGTTGGCCTGCATGCTGACTGCACGCTCCTGGACCTCCATCACCTCTGGCATTGACAAGCAGCAGTTCACACAAAATGAGGTAACATCTCTCAAATGATTCATTTTGTAGTATTTTCTAAAGCAGCAGATTAAACTTTTAAAGATGTAGTTTTGTGAACTTCATTCTTTGTGGGAATCTCTAACAAAATGCCCTTGAATAAATTGAACAGAACTAAAATTAGTATGAACAGCAAGTGTAATTGCCATTGTTACCATGAGTGTCCCATTTAGCCTTTTACACTCATCAGAGATCATCCTTTGTCATGATTGATTTCTAATAAATTCATCATTATTCATGCCATATTGGGTTTGTAAACAGGACATCCATTTTTCTCCTGCCTGCTATCTGCAATTTCTTTTTGTTGTCACAGGGAGAAGAGGTCAGGGTAAATGCATCCAGGTACTTGGTGGAAATATCTGACATCCTGAACAGAGTACCCAGGCAGATGTTGCTTATCTTCAAGACCAATGATGTGCTCCGAGGCATTGAAGCCGCCTTGAATACTCGGGCAAATGCCACATCCTTTCTTACCATGTCAAAGTGCTGTGTTCGAGCCATTGCCCATGATTTGCGTCACCAGTGTTCTAACTGGATCTGCCAACTTCGAGTGCTGGCAGCTGAGCGTTGGCAGCTCATCCGACTCTCTCTGTATGAGTTCTACCTGTGGCTGTCCTCCTCTCCTCTGTGGACAAAAGTCAGGGAAATACAGGGACCCTTGCTGTACCAAAGCTGATGCCACTGTGGATTGGTTTTAGCAGGGGACAGTCTTGCCATGCCTTGTTGACAGTGAGAACTGCCATTGAATGTTGTGCCAAGCACAATAACTGCTAGGCATCATCTCTACAGTATTACTAGTCACAGAGACCTTTACTAGAGAATGGTGGTGTTGATATAAGTGGCTCTTACACATGTTTTGGTAGTATTTGTTATTCTTGCCAGTATAGACATGGAGCATAAGATCATGTGGTATTTCCACTTTCAGAAGGCTGAGGATAATTGGTGTGCATAATTTATAGCATTTTTGTAATATCAAATTCAAAATAATGAAAGTTTACAATCATAAACATGCATAGGCCTAGATAAGGAAGGTTTTAAGCATATTGTTAGGCATTTGTCATTACAGTTTGATATCTCTTTTAGGTTGATATAGAAATAATGGAGTGATTGATATTTTCATGAGTTCTGACAGTTCATTATTTTGAGTGGAGTTGTAAAACACTGCTTTGAACATTGTTATTGATTTCAGGATGAATGTGTCAGTGTCATTGCTCCTGAAGTGCGAAATAAATTCTTCAAATTATAACATTTGTTTGTTTTATAATGCGACTTCCATTTACCATTCCCTTGTTTGATTTACTATGAGCAGCTGTTTTGATGCAGATATCTTGTGTTTTCTAAGCAAACTGGTGTTACATTCACACTGTTGCCTTGAAAAAACATTAACAGAAAAGTGCTAGGTTAGGAGTGTTTTTACTTTAATATTTGAGGATATTTTCATGAATATAACAGCATACTTTGAAAGTTGTGGTTGTCATTGTCATTGGTTGACCATCAGAATCAATTATGTCAGACAGTCTTGCATAGTCTTTCGATGATGGACCCGAGTAGGGCTGGCCAGCCCAGTCTGGGAGGTGCACTCCCAGGGACAGTGTGGGCACTGGAAGCATGCTGTGGTAGGGGTGAATGCTGAGTCTTTTCTGCGTTCCCTGGCATTGGTGATCCTTTGAGATTCTTCAAAGTTCTTACAGGCCAATCGAGTGATTGCTCATCAGCTAGTTCTGTCAGCGCAGGGTTCAAGATCTTTTGTAGAGTTTGAACAGTACCTCAGGCTGTCTTTGACGCAGTCTTTATAACGCTTTTTGGGGAGACCAGAAAATACTGACTACTCAAAATCACTTTTAAATTAATAACTTTTGGATCAATTGACACCAAGATGCTTTTGTACTTTGTATCACTTTAAACGTACTATGTCACGCTATCATTGCATAATATCCCACTGTGAACGTCACATGACCTTATCCTGTTCATTGCCGAAAGATAGCTAACAAATTGGCTTCTAACACAAAGTTGAACATTTCTTCCAAAAATGGAAAAAATGATCTCAAATGAGATGTGGAGCCTGAACTTATTTTCCTTCCTGTTTAGCTTCTGGAAAAACTTATCACTTTTCCTTTGACATCTCTTGGGTCAAGGTTTCAAATGTTACTGTATATGATAGTTTTCTAACTGCATCTGTTCATAGTTGAACAATAAGAATCAAGTGTTGCCAGAATATTTGTCCCTACGCGATTCGTAAGAGGTGAATAACTAGGGACACCGTGACTTGATTAATGTTTACTCCAAACTGTTCTAAAGATTTTCGTGCTTAATGGCCTTAGATAGCCTACAAAGGCTAATAGGCTGTAAAACACCAATCAACCAGATGATTTGTTCCATTGTTTCAAAGCTGTTGAGGTTTGATGGAGCATTTTTAATTTGGTTGTTTATGGCTTATGTTGCCCCAGAATATTCATATGCTTGCCACAGAATACTTGGTCATATTCTTGGGAAACGCTTCTCAGTCTTTGCATTTTTCAGATTTCAAGGCATTGGGGTCATTTTTATGATGAAAGCTCTTAATTTCAGACACCATTTTAATGACTTCATCAAGGTTTGGGTTTTTACTTCATTACTCAGATCATGTTTGTGTTGAATGAGGATCACTTATTGCCAGTTTCATGTTTTTAGTGGCAATGCCTTGTTTTCATCACTCTGCTGACAAGTTGTGATTCAGATGTGTTGTTGTGTATGTTGGTTACAATTCCATGTTGTGCAATGAACAGAAAATCTCCACTATGCCTCATTTGTTGCTTGCAATGCTTTGAAAAAAGACAATGAAGGAGAAATTCAAGTATTGCACAGTTTGCCAAAAGTTTGGTCCATGGGTGTAATATGCCATGAAGCATGACAGAGGTAAATGGGCTGGGCTGGAGGGAACCAAGTTTGGTCCATGGGTGTAATATGCCATGAAGCATGACACAATTAATGGGCTGGGCTGGAGGGAACCAAGTTTGGTCCATGGGTGTAATATGCCATGAAGCATGACACAGGTAAATGGGCTGGGCTGGAGGGAACCAAGTTTGGTCCATGGGTGTAATATGCCATGAAGCATGACACAGGTAAATGGGCTGGGCTGGAGGGAACCAAGTTTGGTCCATGGGTGTAATATGCCATGAAGCATGACACAGGTAAATGGGCTGGGCTGGAGAGAACCAAGTTTGGTCCATGGGTGTAATATGCCATGAAGCATGACACAGGTAAATGGGCTGGGCTGGAGGGAACCAAGTTTGGTCCATGGGTGTAATATGCCATGAAGCATGACAGAGGTAAATGGGCTGGGCTGGAGGGAACCAAGCCCAGAAATATTGTGGTCCTTTGGGAAAGCTCTATTTCTGTTTGGTTTTTGTTGTTGCATGCTTTGTTCTAGTATATCATTTGTATGTTATGTATATTGAGAAGATCCTCAGTGTTCCCTGCCAATTGTTGCAGGTTATGGTGTTGTGAAAAAGGAGTGATACAGTGACGTATAAATATTGACCCTCCTGTAGATTTGTATGCCTCTGTTCTCTGACTCCATTCCTGTCAGTTGCTTTCACTGTTTGCCTGGGTTTTTAACTCATGCACTCAATCAAAATGCATGCACAACCATACATGCAAGCACTACAGAGCATGAAAAAAATGTGTGCCTTGCTTTTTTTCTCTCTCTCTATCTTTTCCCCCTTATTATTAAAACAACAAAAAAGTTTTGCAAACAGGATTTTGTTTCTTTCTAACAGAGGTGAAACCCTGCAAGGGAGAGACAAAGTTTTGCAACTCCAGTTGGGGACTGAACCGGCAACCTCTCTCTTCACAGTGTCAAGCTATACTTTGCTATGAGTAGTTTTTAGGATGCTGACTGAAGTATAATGTACAATATTTTTCTTGGTGGCTCTCTTCGCTGAGGATGTGGAAAGCAGTCTTTTGAGGATGTGGAAAGCAGTCTTTTGAGGCCAAAAACAGTCAAGAAGGAAAGGGATGTGTTCATTTCTTCATCCTTGTATTTCAAGACTGTAAATTGTTATGAATTGTGGTTGAATTGGTAAAGATGTGGTTTTAAATAGTGAATTATCACCCATGTCTGGGTCTCAAACCACTTTAGTAGCCTTATACAGAATAGTATATTGTTGAATGTTAATCTGAATCGCTGTAAAAATCTCAGGAATTGGCCATAATGATTATGATGTTTGTGTTATACATGATATCATTAAATAAAAACATTTTCAACCAATCAGATATTTTTGTTATATAGTCATGTTGTATTGATATACAAGTAGGCCACATAATTTCTCTTAATCCAAGTCAGAACTTTTTTTTAAAGATTAGAACACACAGGCACACACACACACACACACACACACACACACACACACACACACACACACACACACACCACCTCCCTCCTATTAAAACAAATGCATGTGTACAAATTCAAGTTGGCTTGAGTTTTGCTCAGGTAACATTGGTCATCTTCTTCTTCTTCTTAGGTTTTAAGGCAGCCAACACCAACATACTGGTGAAACTGCTGCGCTTTTTTGCGTGCTGGGTATTTTTTCTGTGGCCGGCACTCACCCGTCGAGGACATGAGCGTCAGGATCTTTATAGTGCGCGATTTTGATGTTTTGTGAATGTGTATCACACACTAGGCCTCGGTTTATGAAGGTCTCATCCGAAGGACCTGGGGAGAAGCCCTGAGGAGGGCTGTTTTTTTGGCAGCCCTGAGGAGGGCCGTTTTTTTGGCAGCCCTGAAGAGGGCCGTTTGGTACCCGGTTTTACTCCTCGGGTGGGGAGAAGCAATGCGAGTTAAGCATCTTGCTCAAGGATGCAACACTGGGACCGCGCAGCTTCGAACGCCGTACCCACCGGTCGCTTCGTAAGTCCAGCGCGCTAACCACTCGGCCACCGTTCGGTATTAAGAAATTCAATATGAATATAATTTTGCCTATGCAAATATGTTATGTATGCTACTTTTAATGACAGAAGTAGCATTGTGCACACATGGTAAACATCTATAATCTTTGCTATGACTAATAGTAATACTATTGATTGACTGTAAGGGGTCAATGCTCAGATTACAAACTCCTGTCACAAAGTGGGCTAGCAAAACACACTGCTGCAACAAGAAAACTTTATATAACCCCAAGTGATTAAAAAATCCAATGAAACCCATGTTTTGGTTGACGCCTGGGTCATCCTCAAGTCATCACAAACTCGGAAGCCGACAGACCGAGCTCGAATGGGCATACATAAATAATTTGGCGGGCTGGCCATATCACGAACGAGCTCGGACCACCACAGAGACGATTAGTATACTGCTGGGCTCGGCCAAATCGATACGGCTTCGTGCTGGCCAGGCCCGTCGTGCCTGTCGGACCCGTCTGCCTCCCTCCATCCACGTCCAAGACGCATCCAGGCTCACAAACAGGCGGACAGAGCAACCAGTGGAGCCAAATTGATCCAGTTTCTCGTGGAATAGTGACTCATAGCGCTCCAAGAACTTTCCGCTTTTCATTATAATAGATTCAAGTTATGTCCCGAACTAAGTTGGACAAAGCTTAAGTAGTCTGCTTCGCGCCACAGTTCACGGAAGGTAATCGGGGCATTTTCTCCATCGACTCGCATAGGCTCTCAGCAGTTCCCGTTACTCCCGAAAGCGCGGGGTGCGCGTCGTGACCCCAAGGGTCAAAGGTAACGGTTGCGAAGGTGAAGGCCAATAGTTGACAGCAAGCGCAATGAGAGTTCTGAAAATGGCGGAGCTGCAGTTCGAGGCTCCGCTGGCATCAACAGAAGACTGGAACGAGTACCACGAGTTTCAGACCGCGGAGACTAAGGACGAGAACAGCAACAGGACCGGCAAGGAGCGATCGACGTCTGTGGACAGGAAAGGCAACGGGGAAAATTCTGTGGCCGAAAATTTTGGTGAGATATTCTCAGGATCCCTCGAAGACTTGGTGAATACGTTCGACAAGAAGATCACGAACTGTTTTTGTGACTTCGACGAAAATGTGGACAAATTTGCACCTGTCCAGATTCGTTCCCAGGAGGAAATAATGAACGATTGCCAGTAAGTATGAGAATATTGCCCTTTTTATGGTATATGTCGCACCGGCGACTGGGTCGCGTTCCACAGGTCGCCGTATGCATCACCGCAGCATCAGCATGATAATGATGTGGCTTCATCCGATCCGCCGATTTCCTTTCCGCTTCGTTTATTCATTGACGTTCAATCCACAAAGAAGTTTATGTTTCTTAACGTCGTCATTATCCACATTTGTTGCAAAAATCTCCCCGGAGCCGTTGTTTTGGTTTTGTTTAGGCATGATGCGATTCTTCAGTGTTACGCCTCTTGACTCATAGACTGATGCTGACGTCGACGCTATTGTCATACATGTATTCAGTGTGCAGCATGCAGGAAGCAGACAAACCCTGGTCTGGTGGCGCAATGATTCATAATCAAATGCGGTTGTCATAATCAGTAGATTGCAATTGTTTTGTGTCCATAGAGTGATAGACGGGAACGTATTGTCGTATACTATGTAATTGAAACAACAGAATAGCAGAATACAGGACGTGTTGGGGGGGTGTACCTCTCTGTCTCTCTCTGTCTCTGTCTCTCTGTCTCTGTCTCTCTGTCTCTGTCTCTCTGTCTCTGTCTCTCTGTGTCTCTCTGTGTCTCTGTGTCTCTCTCTGTCTCGCTGTCTCGCTGTCTCTCTGTCTCTCTGTCTCTGTCTCTGTCTGTCTCTCTCTCTCTCTCTCTCTCTCTCTCTCTCTCTCTCTCTCTCTCTCTCTCTCTCTATCTCTCTCTCTCTCCCCCCCCCTCTCTCTCTCTCTCTCTCTCTCTCTCTCTCTCTCTCTCTCTCTCTCTCCCTCCCTCCCCCCCCCCCCCCCTTCCTGTTTGGGTCTTGTCCCACCCTTATTCTTCTCTGTGTATGTATGCATGTAGTGTGTGTGTGTGTGTGTGTGTGTGTGTGTGTGTGTGTGTGTGTGAGAGAGAGAGAGAGAGAGAGAGAGAGAGAGAGAGAGAGAGAGAGAGAGAGAGAGAGAGAGGAGGGTATGGAGGGAGAGAGAGAGAGGAGGGTATGGAGGGAGAGAAATTTGTAGACATGGTTAAATACTCACCAGAAACCTCATTTACTTTTGTGACACATCAGATATTAAATTGACAACTTTGGGGGCTAAGATTAGGGACATTGGCTGTAGGTTTTTGACTCACATGCGAAGCAAAAGTGAGTCTATGTACTCGCCCTTTTCGTCCATCCGGGCGTCCATGTGTCCGTAAAAAAACTTTAACGGATTTTTCTCGGACACTATTATTAAGTCTATCAACACCCAATTTGGCATGATGGTGTATAATGACAAGGCGTCAAAAAACATACATAATGACTTGACCTTGCTTCAAGGTCAAGGTCGCAGGGGCCGTAAATGTCTAAAAAACAGCCAATTTTAACATTTTCCCAATTTTCTCTGAAGGTTTTGAGATTGGATACCTGACCTATATATGGTATATAGGGCAAAGTAATCCCTATCTTTTGATACCAGTTTGATTGACCTTGCTTCAAGGTCAAGGTCACAGGAGGTCTTTAAAGTTGGATTGTATACATATTTTGAAGTGACCTTGACGCTGAACTATGGAAGATGACTCTTCCTAACTTCATAACATTGTAGTACACATGTTATACTTTCATACTAGGTCACCCGTGTCGTCCGTCTGGTCGTCCTGTAATCCGTAAAAACCTTTAACGTTGGATTTTTCTCGGAGACTATTAAGTCTATCAACACCCAATTTGGCATGATGGTGTATGATGACAAGGCATAAAAAAATACACACATAATGACTTGACCTTGCTTCAAGGTCAAGGTCACAGGGGCTGTAAATGTTGTCTTAAAAACAGCCATTTTTCACATCCTCTCAGCATGTGAGTCATGTGGGCTTTGCCCTTCTTGTTGTTACAACTATTTCTTACAAGTTTGATCCTTGTACGAATATTTACTAATTTTGCCAATGCTGTTGGTGTGTTGGTTTGCTGTCCAGTTTATTAACAACAGCAACAACAACAAACAAAAACTAATCAGATAAGCAAACAAGCAACAACCACCAATCTGTCAATATGTACATGAAAGCCTTTGGCCCATTTTATAGAGAGTTGATTACAAAAGTTAATATATAAATTTCCACTGCTTTCAATCTCAGTGAACTGAGTGTCAGTCAGTATGTAGATGGTGGGGAACTTTAAAGAAAGAGAGGGAAGGGAGGTAGAGGCTGGTCAGGAATGCAGGAGTTTTTGGGTGGAGAGGGCTGTAGCCATGTGTTGTGCATGCTGGTGTGAGGTGATCCAGGCAGGCAGGCAGGCATGGTGGAAGCAGGCTGGGGAAAAAGTTTGCTGGGGAGTTTTCTCTTACTGACTTTGAGAGCTGTGCCAGGACTGCTGCCAGCTTGGCATGCCAGCCACATCCTGTGTGGAGAGGAAGCCTGGAATAATAGGGCCAATAGCTTTCCAGTGCTTTGATGGCTCAGTGGAATTGGGCTTGACTAGTTCTTCAGTCCCTGTGTCAGTAATGAGGTGGTTAAGCAGTTTCAGTCTCTCCCTGATTATTCCTAGCAGAAAGTTTTTCTGAACAGTTTTAGACTTAGAGTGATAAACATCTCATCCTTTTTTTGTGTGGGCTGTATGTAGTTGGGAAATTAAAAAGTTTAGTTGTTGAAAAATGAACTATATGCAGACACTGTTGCTTGTCATGGGCATGTGGACATACTTTGCAAGTGGTATCATCAGATTTCCTGCTTGCACAACTGCTTCCTTTGTATTCTACACCTCTACATGTCGAACCTAAATTAAACTAGAGTTGATTGCATTCATTACTCTGAGAGTGGGGAAAAAACCCACCCTGAAGATATAAATGGCATTGACTAAGGAGAAATATATTTAAGTGGTAACCAACACACTCTATTATTGTGTATTACTATTAGCAGCAAAACAGCTCTAGATTATGAATTATTTGTGTGTCTGCATAGTGTTATCTTCCTTTTGACATTTAGGACATTTTGGTTTGTCATGGTTTATAATATATTCAGATTTCTTTGATAAAATAGTAGCAGAGAAGGATTTGAGTCACAAAAGGTTCTTTAGCACCCAAGTATCACAGCAGTTTCTGATGTAATTCAGCAGTGGAAATTGCTTCTCTTCTCTTCCAAGCACCACCTGTTTTGAGTGCTGAGTTTTCATACTTTCCGGCTAAACCAACCAACCAGCCCTTCCAACCCAATCCAACTCATCCTATTTAGACCTACCTCACTCCTTGCACCTCCCATTCCAATCGTCCACCCAAGCACTCCACCCCACCCCACCAACCCATTCACCCACAGACTCACTAGCCAACCTCTGAACCAGCCAGCCAGCCAGCCAGCCAGCCAGCCAGCCAACCAACCAACCAATGAACAACCAAACCAAACCAAACCAAGCCAATTAAATTCAAACTAAGCAACCCACCCACTGCAACCTACCCACCCATCCATCCACCCACCCACCCACCCACCCACCCACCCACCCACCCACCCACCCACCCACCCACCCACCCACCCACCCACCCACCCACCCAACCAACCAACCAACCACCCACCCACCCACCCACCCACCCACCCAACCAACCAACCAACCAACCAACCCAACCAACCAACCAACCAACCAACCAACCAACCTCTAGCTTGCAGATGAAAGGAAAATGCTTTGTTTTTTTAACCAAACCAAACCAAACTAATTTGAAAACAGGAGGCCGGTGTTGGACTCGTAGGCGAGTAGAAAAGAAGTAATGGAGACCTTTGTCCAACTACAAAAATAATTTTTTTAAATTCCAGAGCTTTCGGGGCCAAGTAGGCTCCTTCGTCAGTTCACATAGCCTTTCACTGACGAAGGAGCCTACTTGGCCCCGAAAGCTCTGGAAATTTTATTTTTTGGTAGTTGGACAAAGGTCTCCATTACTTCTTTTCTACAAACCAAACTAAGCCAAACTAATTAAATCCAAACTAAGCAACCAACCCACTGCAACCCATCCACCCACCTGCCAACCCACCCACCCAGTCACCCACCCACCCAACCACCCACCCACCCACCCACCCACCCACCCAACCACCCACCCACCCACCCAACCAACCAACCAACCAACCAACCAACCAACCAACCAACCAACCAACCAACCAACCAACCAACCTCTGGCTTGCAGGTGAAAATGAATTGCATTGTTTCTCTTAAGGATTGTATATAGTTTAAAATGAAATGAATTACTCCATTATCTTGAGATAATTAATATCAAATTTTCAAGTGGCAGAGAGTTCTACCTTGTTCAAGTAGTTAAAAAAATGTTTCTTTCAATTAGATTTTGTGAAATTGCTTTAAGATGTTTTTGGGTTGTGTTAACCATTCCAGGTGTCTGTGATGAAGAATCTTCTTCTGCTTTCATATGAGCAGAATGCTTCTTGCCCTACATTATTACCAACATTTTTGGGTGATAAGTTATAACTTTAGACTTTCCAACCTCCATGTAGCGGAAGCTGTTTTTGGTGCACAGGTATCAGAACCATGCCCTGTGTTGAAGTCTCGGTCTGGGTTTTCCTTGTGATAGAACAGAAATTATTTCCAATGTCCAGTAGCAGAGATCATTTCCAGTGCTCAAAGAGTACAAACTATTTCCATTGTTCATAGAGCGGATACGCTGTTCATCCCAAACAGCAAAATCATTTGTTTCTGAATATCCAGGAGAGTTTCCAGTGCACAGATAGCAAGATTTGTACATTCCCACCGCTCCAAATTGAATAGAATTGAATGTGTTTCTTGTGGTTCACAACCAAAGACTGATTTCGTTTAACAAACTTAATTTTTTCTTATTTTTTCTTAGCACTTGGGAAACAGAACTGTCTTGAAAAATTTTTGTGTGCATGTTTTTAACATGCAAAAAATTGTCAGCATTAACAAATTTTGGAAATGCTTTCACTAGTTTCAGTGTGCAAGTAGCAGAAAGATTTAATGTGGTGGAAGAGCAAAATGTAGATGAAATTTGAAATTGTTTTGAAAAGGAGGATTTTTTTCCCTACAAATGAAAGTGAAGAATTTTTTCAATGCTTGAGTGCTTTAGCATCTAACAGTTAGTAATTAATAGCAGGACTTGGACTTTTTAATATTTCAAAGGATTTAGCAAACAGTACACATGTTTTCCATGCCTGGTCAGCACAGAACTGCATTCACTCTATGAAGCATGATAAATGAGCATGGTTGTTGTCCCAGAGAGTACTAATACCCGATGCATTCATACTCCAGAACACTGGATATCTCTGTCTAACGAGAAACATTTTAAAATTGGAACTGCTATGTCTGAATTCTGCTTTGAAACAAGTTTGAAGAATAACTATCTCATTCATTGACATTGTACTAAGGATGTCTTTTCTTCTGATGCAGTGGTATTTTGAAGTTTGTGCATGATGGGAGAGTCCTCTTCAGTCCTGTAAATGAAGTACATGTATTCACTATGGAGTGCAATTAAAATAGCAAGAATCGTTTTGAGACCACAAATCCTAACTTTATCATCTGCAAGGAATCAACACCAGACTGGCTGTGGTTCCAAGGGATACTTTTTGAGAAAGGAAATTGGAAAAGAATGTTTAGATGGGCAGCACCTGTGGCACTCTGTCATTGAAGACATTTGGCAATGTGGCAGAGAGAGAGAGAGAGAGAGAGAGAGAGAGAGAGAGAGAGAGAGCAGGCAATGATTGTTTGTGGCCAAGAAAATTTTATTTGTGCCACATACTTGATAACCAGACAGTTTTCACCAGACAGTTTTCACCAGACAGTTTTCACCAGACAGTTTTCACTAGACTGATAGTGATACCTAGAAAAAGACAGGACAGGTTGAGGGGATGTGTAGTTTTGCAGTACAAGTATGTCAGGTACACCCAGGCCAAGGTCTCACACAAGCCATTGCCCAATTTTCTTAGGCAGCCATAAGTAAAGCTAGACTTGCCCAAACAGGTAACCAGATTTTCCGCCATTTCAGAATTGAAGCACAAAAACTGTCAACATACAATGACGTGGCTGTGCAAGCAGCCTCAGAGCAGCTTGTTTAGTTTTCCTGACCATCATAGTTGTACATGTATTGTATACAAAGTCAAACACATTTATGGTTTAAAAAGTAAGAAACGCTGATATCGTTTTTACTAGTGTGAATATTGCAGTGGGGCAATCATTTTTTGGACAGTGGATGTTGCTGTTGGGCAAGTGAATTTTCAATCTATTTGCCCGAACAAGCAAACCATTTTGAGAAGTTGTGTGGGAACCAGCAGGCACATTTGCTTTGGTGGCTTTTGGTATTATTCCTCAGGTGATCTCTGATATCAGTGCCTGTCATAAAATTTTACTGAGCACTAAAACTGCTGCAGCCAAAGTCATGTGTGAAGAGGTATTGAAGCCGAACCTGATGTTAGGGCTTTTGTTTCAGGCATACAGAGTCACAAAATTCTTTCTCTTCCATAAATCACTTCTTTCACAAAGGTTCTCTTTTGTGTTGCCTGCAAGGCCTCATCACACTAAAGGGTGAGATCAGATGGGCCAGGCTGAGTCAGAGCGGTTGCTTGTTTGTGGGAGTGAGTAATGGATGGGAAGTTGTTGGACAACCGCCCAAAGCCAAGTCTTGCTTTGGGAGGAAGGTGGCACACCTGTGAGCTACACTCAGCCAGCCATCTCAGCTGTAGGAGCAGCAGCAGCAATGCACAAAGGATGCCTGCTTCATGCAGTTACAGAGGGATGCGCAAACACGACTTTCTCTTGGCAGGGTATGCCAGGGCATGTCTGCCTAGCACTCCAGGCGGAGTAAGCTGCGTGGTGATGTTTGTGTTAGCCATAGTGCGATGCAACCTCTGGGAGACAGGGAGAGCACAACTGTTCTAGCTGTCAGGCTGAAAAGCTTGAAGATGAACTCAGCTCTGGGATGCCCTACTGCCCTTGAGTGGAGTCAGTGAGGATGCGCCAGCAGACACTGTATGTGCTGGTTTGCCTAGACTGCCGTGTTGCATGTGCCACTACCTGCGCTGGGTGACCTGTTCCCGCTGGCACTGATCGATCTGTGTCTCCCCAGCCCAGCTTCTGACTGACTCACCGCCATTGATGCCTGTCTGCCTGTCTGCACAGTTCGATAGTGCCAGGCCTGCCAGGCGCCCAGGGTCATGGGCTGCTTGTAGGTGCTGGGCAATAGCAAGCCGTCAAGCACCCACCTTCAATTGCTTTCCACTCAATAAATCTTTCTGCCCCTTGGTTCACTTGTTTGGCCCGGCCTCATGGGAAGGGACAGGTTTACTACACGAAATGAAATGGAAAATGAGGGGTTGAGGGTAACGGCTGTGTCATAGATAATGAGAAACTGCTGTCCTTGATCACACCTGCCAGTTATGAGTGGGGCTGTGTAAATGTAACAAGATAAATGGTGTAGTCCAGTAACTATCATTACTGCCATTATCCTTTTCTGCCTCTGCAACTGCTCCTGCCCTTGCTAGCCTCCTCCCTCTCCTCCCATAGCTTCTCTGCCTGCTGTTTCTCCACGCTTTTCTGCTCCTCCAACTGTTCCTTTTCCAAGTTAATGTACAGTTCCTCTTCTTCCTTTTCTTTCTTTGCTTCCACTCAGTTCCAGCCACTCTTCCACCATTTCCATCTTCTTTTCCCTTCATCCGTCATACATTTTGTTTCCCTTTTTCTCCTCTCCCCTGCTCTCCTCTGCCCTGCCCTGCCCTCCCGTCCCACCCCCTGCCCCCACCTGCCCTCCCCAGCCCTCCCTTGCCCTCCCCTCCCCTGCCTTCCCCCTCCCAAGACTTCTGCCTCTTCCTCTGCTCCAGTGCATTTTCCACTACTCCCTCTTTCACTGCTCCAGTGCCTCTGCCTCTGCTCCAGTGCCTCTTCCACTGCTCCAATGCCTCTTCCACTGCTTCAAACCCTCTACCTCTGCTCCAGTGTCTCTTCCACTACTCCCTCTTTCACTGCTCCAGTGCCTCTGCCTCTGCTCCAGTGCCTCTTCCTCTGCTCCAGTGCATTTTCCACTACTCCCTCTTTCACCGCTGCAGTGCCTCTTCCACTGCTCCAGTGCCTCTGCCTCTGCTCCAGTGTCTCTTCCACTACTCCCTCTTTCACCGCTGCAGTGCCTCTGCCTCTGCTCCAGTGCCTCTTCCACTGCTCCAGAGCCTCTTCCTCTGCTCCAGAGCATCTTCCACTGCTTCAAGGCCTCTGCCTCTGCGTCTCTTCCACTGCTCCAAAACCTCTTTCTCTGCAACAAGGCCTCTTCCCTTGATCCAAGCCTCTTCCTCTGATCCATGCCTCTTCCACTACTCCAAGGTCTCTTCCTCTGTTCCTAGTCTGTTCATCATCTGTTGTGTTCTACTCAAGCTTTTGTATTACCCTTTTCTCTGATCCTTATTATACCTTCTCTTTCTTTTTACATGCCAGCCTTGCATATGAAATAGTAATTTCTTTCATAGACCTTTTTACGCATGTGAAATGGTATTTGTATTGAAATAACCTATGCTTCTCTTACCTTTACTTCTCTCTCTGCCATTGCAATTTCATACACAGCTTACCTTAATGATCCTACATTTGCACTGAAACAGACACTATAATTCTTTTACTACTAATCTTGTTTGTTTTAGCAGTTAGTTAATTTTGTGAATCATAGAATTGTCATTTTTCTTTCTCCAAGAATCAAACAAGAGTGTACTCACCTAGTGAGCTCCTGTTGGCAATATCAATTCTGTATTTACTTAAACACACAATGAAATAAATGTTGAGGGGTGGTAGGGATGGTGTGTGTGTGTGTGTG
>JAWQFJ010002468.1:75000-85000 GCA_034096865.1 Theodoxus fluviatilis | reverse complement strand
TATCCAGAGACGCCCCCTATGTTCTTGTTGACTCCTCTGGTCACCTTGACACTAGAAACCAAGGATGTTAACAAGGTTTTTAAATACTAGCCTGCTGTGTCAGTTTCACATAATATTTACTAGCCCATAAGGTTTTTTTTACCAACCCATCTGAATCATAATACCATTCATCTTGAGACAAACAAATTTGCTTCTCGTGTTCGTATTTTTTGTCTCTCTTTTTTTTCTCACTTTGTTTCCACTTTTCACTGGCAGTGGCTTACTTGCATTATATATAACAAATGCATTCATCAAAGATCAAATTCATTTGTTGCAAACCAAGCATCTACATAACAGTAAGACTCATGGCATTATATCACATATAAAAAAAGATGGCAGACATAGCAGAAAATGACATAACTATCTTATCTTAGTCAAGTCACAGAAAGGAGGAAATAAATATGACAATTGGAAACAGCATTGATGGGCTTTATTTTTATTCCTGGGTTGGGGTTAAGAATTGACCCATGGATACATGTTTTGTAAGAGGTGAATAACGAGGGAAATTGTAACTTGACCTGCTCCTATTATAACTGATTTTAATGTCTTTTGTAGTTATTGGCCTTAAATAATCCAGAAATGCTTATACTTATAGGCCCTAAAAATCCATCCCTACAGCAAGCAACGCTGCAGTGTTATCAGGCCCTAGGACATTTTCACTTGCCAGGGGTGAGTGGGCAAGTGGTTCGAACACCCCTGGAGACAAACATTTTGAAGTTGGCATCCTCTCCAAGACAGTTTGATGTGGAAGTCAGAAACTGCATATGGATTTATAATTTTTTAATTGACCAGGATGGTCCAACACCTGCTTTATCAGAGAGATTTTGTTTTTATAGCAATGGAAACTTCACTTTATCAGTTTATATCTAAACGTGTTCCTTTCAGTTTATTTAATGTAAAGTGTACATCAATATTACTGTGCTATGATAAATAGTAACAGGCTCTTGAATCATTTTGTAAAATGAAAATGCGACATGAATAGTCAGTGGAACATCTTTACACATGTGAGTCTGCATGGGTATAATGAAAATGGAATTTTTTTTTCAAAAGTCAATGAGCTGGACTAAATTATGTATATGGTCAAGAGTACAGAGGTGCTGAGTATTGGTGTGACACAAATATTTCAAAATAAACTTTCTGATACAGTAATGATACACTCTTCATTTCACATAAATATGATGCATTAGGTGATGTCTAGACTGTTCAGAAAAGAAAAACTGAATGCAATCTTTAGTTTAGTTGTATTTGAAGAAGACAGTTTGGAGTCTCATCTTAATTTGACACCACCACTCATTCAGAAAAAGAACCACAAAAGATAAACTATTCAACACAAAAACTTTATTGCAGCTTCAACATCCAAGTATTAATGATATTTTTGCTCCTAGGTCAAGAAGAAATGAAATAAAACCATAATTGTTAGTCAAATTAGAGGTTAGCATTCGTCTTAACTTTACACCGCAGCCAATTTTAATGTCACACTTTCTCTCACTGACAGTGACAGCATTCAATCTTTCGCGCAAAACATGAAAAACATCAAAATTGAAAAAGATTTATTGAGCATCAAACACATGTGCAGAAACATCGATCTTTTGTCAACAACATGAAACAAGTTTGGATTGTGTGAGTTGACAGTGGGAGGAGAAAGAGGCTCTGTTTTGAGGTAGGGTAGTGAAATTGGCATACTCAGCACCTGCGTACTCTTGACAATATTCTCATTTTTGACTCACATGCGAAGCAAAAGTGAGTCTATGTACTGAGCCGTGTCGTCCGTCCGTCCGGGCGTCCGTCCGTCCGGGCATCCGTAAAAAACTTAAACGTTGGATTTTTCTCGGAGACTATTAAGTCTATCAACACCAAATGTGGCATGATGGTGTATGATGACAAGGCCTCAAAAAACATACATAGTGACTTGACCTTGCTTCAAGGTCAAGGTCACAGGAGCCATAAATGTGGTGTCAAAAACAGTCATTTTTCACATTTTCCCAATTTTCTCCCACGTTATTGAGAATGGCGACCTTAGCTACAAGTGGTATATAGGTCAAAGCAAGCCCTATCTTTTGATACCAGTTTGGTTGACCTTGCTTCAAGGTCAAGGTCACAGGAGCTCTTCAAAGTTGGATTGTATACATATTTTGAAGTGACCTTGACCCTGAACTATGGAAGATAACTGTTTCAAACTTAATAATTATGTGGGGCACATGTTATACTTTCATCATGAGACACATTTGGTCACATATCATCAAGGTCAAGGTCACTTTGACCCTTATGAAATGTGACCAAAATGGGGTAGTGAACCACTAAAAGTGACTATATCTCATGGTAGAAAGTGCCAATAAGCACCATTGTGCTTCCTATGTCTTGAATTAACAGCTTTGTGTTGCATGACCTTGGATGACCTTGACCTTGGGTCAAGGTCACATGTATTTTGGTAGGAAAAATGTGTAAAGCATTTCTTTGTGTATGATGTCATTGGTAGGTTTAGTTGTTTGACCTTGACCTTGAAGGTCACCTGAAGGTCAAGGTCATATAAAGGTCAAGGTCAAGCATGTGAGTCGTATGGGCTTTGCCCTTCTTGTTGTCTATTAAGATTTTGTTTTTAGCAAAACTGTATTGACTATCTAGAACTGAATCAATGTAGCAAACATACATAGAAAAAATGTATTCGTGTGGAAAAGTGTTAACAATGAAAATTTTACTTGCTCTTGAAGTCTCATAGGGAGATTTTTCTGGCAGTTTATATGAACACAGGTGAGTTCTTGAAGGACAAGCATATGTCATTATTTATTAGCAATATGGCCCTCTTCCTCTAGTCAGCAATGTCTAAGTTCTAAGTCTAACTCTTGTCTCCTCCAGGAACTGATGGTAATGTGGAAGGGACAGGTTAGCCTGGTTTTCCCCAGTGTTTCCAGATCATCATTTGAATGAGGAGCAGTCACTGTGTTATTATTCACTAGCCATATGGCCCCCTTCCTGTAGTCAGCAGTGTCTAACTGTTGTCTTTCTCCAGGAATTGATGGGAATGTGGAAGGGAAATGTTAGTCTGGTTTTCCTGGTGTTTCCAGATTGCCATTTGAATGAGTAGCAGTCATTGGTCACTTAGGGCTGACCTTTTAGAAGTTTCTGTATCTGCAAGGTTGGCTGGCACATTTCTATTCTAGGATCCCTCTGTCCTTGCCATTTCTTTTTGCTTTCCTAGTATGCCCCTATGGCTTGTCTTGAATCTCCCTGGCCTCTGTTGGTTCACAATTGCCTGTCTCAAATTAAGCCCAGCTCTGTCTTCTATCCCCTTGACTTAAAGTGTATGCAGGCTCTGGTGTCTGTCTTTCAGTACCACAACATCAGGCCTCTGATTCTCTGTGTGTGTTTGTGTGTGCGTGAATGCATGTGCACGTGTGTGTGTGTGTGTATATGTGTGTGTGTGTGTGTGTATATATATATATGTGTGTGTGTGTGTGTGTGTGTGTGTGTGTGTGTGTGAAAGAGAGAGAGAGAGAGAGAGAGAGAGAGAGAGAGAGAGAGAGAGAGAGAGAGAGAGAGAGAGAGGGGGGGGGGGAGGGAGGGAGGGAGGGAGGGAGGGAGGGAGGGAGGGAGGGAGGGAGGGAGGGAGGGAGGGAGGGAGAGAGGAGAGAGAGAGAGAGAGAGAGAGAGAGAGAGAGAGAGAGAGAGAGAGAGAGAGAGAGAGAGAGAGAGAGAGAGAGAGAGAGGCAATCAGTTGTTTTCCTTCAGTTATCATCCATAAATTTGCCAATTCATTCAGCCTAGTTTTGTGATTTCAATCTTGCTGCTACCATGTTCATATGCATCGAAACTTGGTTGTTTGACCCTGAGAGTCTACACCTGTCTTATCCAATCCTCTGAGCCTAATCATCCTTGACTTGTTCACTTCATTGTCACCCCTTGTGGGTTTGGGATCAGACTATACCATCTCCATATGTGACTCATAAGAGGCGAATAGCTAGGGACATCATGACTTGATTTGTGCATACTATTCCAGTGCTTTTTGTGTTCAGTGACCTTCCATAGCCTACAAAGGCTGATAGGCTGTAAAACTTCATTCATTCATTCATTCATTCATTCATTCATTCATTCATTCATTCATTCATCATTCGTTCGTTTGTTCGTTCATTCCTTCATTCCTTCATTCATTCATCATCTCTTCAATGTCCATGAGTATGTCATCATGCTACAGTCCATATGCTCATCTGTCTGTATGGCATTACAGCCTGCCTCTCCAACTACAGGATACTGGGTCTCCAACCTATGATATCTCACTCCAAATAATTATGTTTGCCACTTAGAATCTCTTTTCATTTCTCTGCCTCCCAGCCGTAGAAGCTTCTAGGTTCTGTCCGCCTGTGTGGCAGACTGACCGTGGTTGGGCTGAAGAGGGAAAGAGTGGAGAGAAGTATAACGGCGTCATTGGCGGCACGAGGAGGCGTGAGGGGAGCGTCCAGTATCGATCCTGGCAGGCGTAGCTGCCTCATCCCCTCCCTCCCTCCCCCCCCCCCTCCCCTCCTGCCTCTCTTCCCCCCTTACCCTTCCACCCTTCCATCAGCATGGCTGCGAATTTCCCCCACACTTCCCCGACTCCCCCCTCCCTGCCGTCACTTCTCCCCCCTCACCTATTTTACCATGGTAGAGAGGCGAGGCAGAGGAGAATGGCGTGACTACGTCTGATGGCCGGGACCACGGGTGGTTGCCCACCATCTGAGACGACTATCTGTCTCTACGCTCTGCCTGGCCCGCTGTCTCCCCCATGGCTTATCCCTAGTCTGTCTGTCAGGCTGCCTTCCCAGCCCTGCCCTGCCTCGCCCTGCCTCTCTGAGCCCGGGTCTGCCTGGTCTGACGTCAGCCGCTTCTTCTGGAGGCGCCCGAGGAATCGCCCTCCGTCTCTGCGTGTCCCCAAGTGACATCTCCTCCTCTTGGAGGTAACGGGATTCTGTGCCGGCGTTATTCCCACGGCCTGTCACTCAGCCGTTGTCTCTCTCCCTCACTTCCTCACACTGTAGCTGTAGAGTTCCCGCCCCCTCCGTGTCCTGTATGACACAAGGAATTGATTTCTGAGAGGCCAGGAGCCGAGTTTGGTCAGCCTGGAAGCTGGCAGACTGCCACTGTTTGGGTCGCAGGCTGCCAGGCTGCGGCCTGCATCAGCTGCCTGGTGAGCTGTGAAGGAATTGCGCCTCCATCAACGATCTGCAGCTCTCTGATTTGTCTAATAGACCTGGCTGTGTAGGAGTTCCTGGCTCCCCCTGTGAGTATTGCCTTCAAGGGATATGAGGCTGTGCAACCTATGGAGGAAAGCACAGAATCTGGCAAAAATGGTTACCACCAGTGATGTTGTGTTTCTCACTTAGGACAATCATTCATAGAATGGCTGTGGGAGGTACTGTGCTGGGCAATCCTTGTTTATCATGGTTTTAAGTTAAGATAATGGGGTTTCTTATGGATCAAGTCTAACATATTAGATGTGATTTGTGTCAATATACATATGTACTAGCTGTCAGGAATTGTTTTACTTGCAGATTCATGTACCTAATTTTCTACACATAATAGACATATATGCAATGAGAAGTATTTACTAGATTTTTATGTATTACATCTCAGCTTATGTAACTTTAATAAGTCTAACAACAAGTCTGTTAAATATGACAATCCAGCATTCAGAAAGTAGGGCTCACATTTAACAAGCTCACTGACATTTAGGTGGGTTTTTTTGTTGTTGAATAAAGCTAGTAGTATGGGCTATTCTAGTTTACTTTAAGCTTTATGATGGCCTGAAAATTTCTTTCTCTTTCAATTCTGTAGATTATTAAACCATTGGTGAAGGAAGAGGAAAATACAACTTCTCCTTCACAACATCCCTCAATGAATGGTAGACTGAATGGTGTTTTACAGCAGTATTTGATCATGAAAATTACTAGATCAGGTTAAAGTTAAAGCAAGTCAAGTAACAATATCCCTAGTTGTTCACCTTTTATAAATCTCTTAGGGATACATGGCAGGTCTATTCTTACCCCCAATCCACAGGTGGACCCATCCCTCATAGGGAGAGACATAATGTGCTGATCACACCCATTAGTGAAGGGTTCATTAAAATGGGGTCTGCAAGTTCATAATGCAGAGCTGAAAAACTTGCAAGGGGCAAATGGAAATTTTGTGTGTGAAGGGTTTATTAATTAGATTGTCTTTTTATTAACAGAAAAATCTAGTAATCTGTGATAAAGGATGTTCCCCATATTGCTACTGTTTGTTTGAATTGGGTTATCAGCTGGTGTATATATATACAAACCTTACTCTCTCACCTTGCCTTACCTCACTTTGCTTTTCCTTGTATGCAACTGCTGGTTACCATCGCCGTTACCACGTGCAGGATTGATGGAGTGGTCCAATGATTAGGGGGTAGAGTCTAAACTGGTTTGACCCCAGATAAGAGTAACAGGTTACTTTATAAACCTTTTACATTCACCTTATCTTATTTTTACCTGCCTTGTGCTACTTCACCTTACATGACCTGGCTGCTCATTGCTTCAAGAGGTTATTTTAGTTGTGAAAATATTGTTCATTGTGCAGAAAATTTTCAGCTCTTTCCAAAGACATTCATCCAAGCTGGAATCTGGCAATCAAGGCACCAGACACAGTGACATCACCAGGTGGATGCCAGTGTAACACTAACTCGTCCAGCAATGCTGGTGCTGTAGAGGAGGCCTGTCCTTCCATTCTGGTGCTGAGTGAATGAATTCCATTCATCTATTCCAGTGCTCTGTGTGTGTATGTCGAAGCTCTGTGTATGTGACTTGCATCCATCCACTGTAGTGATGTGTGTCCGCTAATGTGCTTGCAGGAGATGGAGCCAGCAGTGGAGCTGGACCTGAGTGAGGACGAGGAACTTGCCCAGGCCTTCGACATGCACTCCCTCATCATCCACAGCATGCAGCCTGATGACAGCGATCACATTGCCTCCGCTGATGAAGTCATCAGCGAGATCGAGACCATGATGGATGTAAGATTCCCAGTTTAGCTCTCTCTTTTGTTTTTAGTGTATGTACAGGTAGTAGTGGCTTTTGGGATTATTTGACCATCTACTGCTCTCAGTGGCTTTGTGATTTTCCTTCGAGCCATGTGTGAGGGGAGTGGTAGTGGTGTGGGAATGCTAAAGGGAGTGCCCTCTAAAAAGTGTGGTTGAATGAGTTGAAAGTTTTATCCCAGTATACATGTGTTTTTGAAGAAGGTGAGATTGTGTTTGGTATTATTTGATGCTGAATGTGGCTTTCCCCCCCTAGGTGTGCTGTTATATGTTACAATGACTTACTTATTGTTGGAGATGGGGGAAAATGGTGCAGAAAGATTTTGGAAATATTGTTAGCTCTTATTCTGTGTCCTTTTGTGAAGAAAATGAATAATTACTCCCCTTATTACATTGTTTAATTAAGTTGTTTAGACCCTGGCTAGTTTTTCTTGCCTCAGTTTGGAAAATTAAGTCTTGCTCCTCTTCTTATGATGAGAAAACCAATGGAGAGACATGTACATTGATGAGAGACACCATTGTGCATCATGGAACTGCCCACTACCAGCAGGCAGACTTGCTTGTTTTCAAGGGGATTGCCTCATGGCTGGCAGGTTCAGCTTGATAAGGCATTGGTCCACAAGCTTCATCCTGGGTCAGGTTGCCCATGTCCTACTGCCTAACCACAGGTGAAGCTCCTGTGAGGACAGTTGGATTTGTATGAGGGCAGTTGGATTTATATAAGGGCAGTTGGATTTGCATGAGGGCAGTTGGATTTGCATGAGGGCAGTTGGATTTGTATGAGGGCAGTTGGATTTGTATGAGGGCAGTTGGATTTGTATGAGGGCAGTTGGATTTGTATGAGGGCAGTTGGATTTGCATGAGGGCAGTTGGATTTATATGAGGGCAGTTAGATTTGTATGAGGGCAGTTAGATTTGTATAAGGGCAGTTGGATTTGTATGAGGGCAGTTGGATTTGTATGAGGGCAGTTAGATTTGTATAAGGGCAGTTGGATTTGTATAAGGGCAGTTAGATTTGTATGAGGGCAGTTGGATTTGTATGAGGGCAGTTAGATTTGTATGAGGGCAGTTGGATTTGTATGAGGGCAGTTAGATTTGTATGAGGGCAGTTAGATTTGTATAAGGGCAGTTGGACTTGCATGAGGGCAGTTGGACTTGCATGAGGGCAGTGAGTTGTTGTAGTGGGACCTACCCTTGATGGGCAGTGGGCTGGAAGACTTCCCAAAGAGTGGAGATGCATCTGGTCAGTTGAAGAACCTGCAGACTGCACTGCTTGGCCTGCAGGCAGGATTGAATGTACAAAGTTTGAGACCCAGACACAAGTCATGGAGTGAATGATAGTCACTTTCACCATTTATGCCTGATCACATCCCCTCCACAGCATTTGGCAGTGAGAATGTTATCTTCATCACTTTTCAAGCTGTTGTGTTCGGTTGTTTTTTAATACCATTTGATCAGACGATGAGAAGGCATAAAATGGTTGATCATCTTGTGAGCCTTCCCTCCAGTTATATTTTTGGGAGGATGGAGTGTTTACATCAGAAAATTGGAAGAAAAAAACAACCCCTTAGTTCAGGTTCTATTGTGAGCTTGTGTTTTAACTTTGGTGTGATATGCTTTGAAAGGTTTATATACATTCCGGTAGTTTATAGTAACTTTATCAAAGGACAGAGTAATTTTGATTTGTATGAGGGCAGTTGGATTTGTATGAGGGCAGTTGGATTTGTATGAGGGCAGTTGGATTTGTATGAGGGCAGTTGGATTTGCATGAGGGCAGTTGGATTTATATGAGGGCAGTTAGATTTGTATGAGGGCAGTTAGATTTGTATAAGGGCAGTTGGATTTGTATGAGGGCAGTTGGATTTGTATGAGGGCAGTTAGATTTGTATAAGGGCAGTTGGATTTGTATAAGGGCAGTTAGATTTGTATGAGGGCAGTTGGATTTGTATGAGGGCAGTTAGATTTGTATGAGGGCAGTTGGATTTGTATGAGGGCAGTTAGATTTGTATGAGGGCAGTTAGATTTGTATAAGGGCAGTTGGACTTGCATGAGGGCAGTTGGACTTGCATGAGGGCAGTGAGTTGTTGTAGTGGGACCTACCCTTGATGGGCAGTGGGCTGGAAGACTTCCCAAAGAGTGGAGATGCATCTGGTCAGTTGAAGAACCTGCAGACTGCACTGCTTGGCCTGCAGGCATGGAGTGAATGATAGTCACTTTCACCATTTATGCCTGATCACATCCCCTCCACAGCATTTGGCAGTGAGAATGTTATCTTCATCACTTTTCAAGCTGTTGTGTTCGGTTGTTTTTTAATACCATTTGATCAGACGATGAGAAGGCATAAAATGGTTGATCATCTTGTGAGCCTTCCCTCCAGTTATATTTTTGGGAGGATGGAGTGTTTACATCAGAAAATTGGAAGAAAAAAACAACCCCTTAGTTCAGGTTCTATTGTGAGCTTGTGTTTTAACTTTGGTGTGATATGCTTTGAAAGGTTTATATACATTCCGGTAGTTTATAGTAACTTTATCAAAGGACAGAGTAATTTTGATTTGATATTTCAGTATGAATTATGAAAGTGTACTCTTGTTGAATAAAAGTTATGCTCTAACTCTTAAGTGTAGACAAGGTAGTTAGAAAAATGTCAGGTTCAGGAAAGAGAGCTGATGGACAGTAGTGTGTGTGTGTGTGAGGAGGAGGGTGGCTGCACTGGAGAGGTCTGTCTGTCCACAGGACCCAGTGGTGGGCCCTGAGGGACTGCCGCTGGTGGAGTGCGAGGAGCCTGTGGATGACGCCTACACCAAGCTGAAGGAGACCTTGGCCCGTCTGCCCAAACTCACAGAGGCTGGTAAGTTGTCTCTTTCCTCCTCACCCTTTCCTGAAGGGCATTAGTCTAAAGAGATCATTTCTTTGTATATGTATAAGAATGGATGGTTT
>JAWQFJ010002468.1:0-72500 GCA_034096865.1 Theodoxus fluviatilis | reverse complement strand
TGTGCTAATACAATATTTATGTCTTTTTATATTTCTTTTGTCAGAGATTGATTTGCTTTGTCTTCCAAGTTTTTTTTCTTCTGAAAATCTAAGTTAAACTTAAAGGAATAGTGTGGATTTTTTCTTTATCTTCTGTACCTTTTGATATTTTTTGCTTGGGGTTTTAAATAGAAATATATTGTTGATAGAATGCTTGAAGTTTCTTAATCTTTCAATTCTTTGTTTTATGTCAAGGATTGAAGATATTAATTTGCAGACATTTTTCTTGAAGACCCAAGTGCAAGCTATACTCAGAGTTTAACTCATAATTCAAATTCTATTTTATTTTTAGATTGCTGTTCTGATTGAACATTCTTTATTTAAATTTTAATCAGTTTCTTTTGTCAACTTTCTGAATGCTTGGTAGGCAGTAGATCAGATAAATATGGGAACATAGGGAATGGACAAAAGTAAAAGGAATAGAGAGAATGCCAGTAGTTTGGAATGGTAGATGCTCCAAAGGAACCTGATGAAAGAAGGGTCTTTGAAATCTTGACCGTATTTTTTCCTGTACTAAAGTTTATAAAAAAGATCATCTTACCTGTGCCTGAATGTCTCTGTAAAGCCACAGCAGGTGTGAATGGGGAGTTCCCTTATTTATTCCCAGTCATTGGTTTTCCTTTAATGTATCTGCTGCTGTGGATTGCTACTGTTTGAACTGAAAGGCCCTAAGGCAACACAGATGTTGGAATGGGCAAGCTGTTGCCCTTGTAGTTTCACATCCATTCAGCCACTGCAGCTGTGCACCCTGTTTACAGTGGTGGCATTGTGTGTGCTTGTCAGAGACATTTATGGCTGTCTGCATACACAGTTCAGAGAAAGTGAAACAGGTTTGACAATTCATCAACACTTTTTATATGGCTGAGTCACATTTTTTGAAATACTTGTTGAATCACAGCATTGTGATACTTTCAGGAGTTTTAATTACAGTAGAACACACAAAGAACATGCTTGAAATGAATGATTAGAAATAAACTCTTAATTTGCCACAATATTTACTTCTCATTCATTCTACAAATCATTTAAACTTGTTGCAAACAATAGATGATGAAGTGACAGAAAAAACATGCTCTTTTAAGTGTCTGAAAAACGCTTTTTCCTCCTTATGAGCTGTGAAGTTAGCATATGTCATGCCCAGAATCCCCCAAATAGAGTCATTGATAGCATTGGCTACATTTCAGCCCCCTTGACAGGGGATGAGAACTGCCAAAAGAAAGCTTTCTGTGGGTTGGGGGTCAGAATAGACCCACCATGTCTCCTTACACGATTTGTACATGACTACTGTCTAGGGGTATTGTGGCTTGATTTGCACATACTCTAAACTATTTGAGTGATTTTCATGCTCTATAACCTGAAATAGCCTACAAAGGCTGATTGGCCACAAACATCCAGCCAAAGAAGAAGATGCGGAATTAGATTGTTGCATTGACCTATATAGCATTGAGCCCAGAGTGTTTCCACATCAGGATCCATACTATGGTAAAGGCAGACCAAACATGATAGCTGATGGATGTGAAGTGCCAATGTTAGAAACAATAAAATATTTTGCCTAGACTTGTTCGTTCTCTCTCTCTCTCTCTCTCTCTCTCTCTCTCTCTCTCTCTCTCTCTCTCTCTCTCTCTCTCTCTCTCTCTCTCTCTCTCTCTCTCTCTCTCTCTCTTCCCCCCCCCCCCCCCCTCCACCCCCCCACCCACCCAAGTGAAGTATGGGTGATGCAAAGTCCAGTTGCTTGTTCCACAAGCTTTTGAAGTCCTCTCCTTTGTCAGGTGGGAAATGTTCACTTTCATTCCATCACAACCATCAGAGATGGCTTAGGGATGCATCTTGTTTTGCTGTGTTGCTCTTGAAAATTCTATTCATGTTGGATTTCACTTGGGTTGTGTTTGCTGCTTAGTCACAGTTAGTGCAAGGAGAATATGTCTCGGTTTCGGTCAATGCTTGCACAGTTCACCCGAAAGTTAGGGCAGCTACAATGTAGTCTTGAAGGTGGAGATGCAGGAGGAACTTGGGATTCCTCAAAGGAGTTCCAGATTCAGACATAGGCATGAATGAATGATTGGCTCTGTCTGATCTTCTGCTTTGATCAGCAGCTGTGCCTGATCTTCCTGAATGAAGTATAGATAGCCCTCTCAAACAAATGACTCATGCCTGCCATCTGCATGGGCAGTACTTAATTCCCCAAGAGGCTTCGTTATCCCTCCAGGTTTACTGGAGGTCCTACAGACTTTATTAGTCTGTCTGTGGGTGTGTCTGTCTGTCCCGACTCCACGGCCTATATCTCAAAAACTACTGGACGGATTTCCTTGAGATTTTGCACACTGACTGGAAGTTAGGTCCCATTCAATATTATCAAATTTTCAGAATCGAGGTTTGAAAAGAAAGTGACTTTTTTACATTTTGGTGTTTCAATGAAAACGATTCAACAGACTCCATTTTGCAAAATCTGTGACGTGATCATTTGACGTCGAATAACGTGACGTCATTTGCGAGGAGATTTTTTGAGAAGGGTGAATAGAATAGAATAGAATAGAATTCTTCGGCTTGCTTAGGCGTCCAGGGCCTATCGCCGATTCTGGTAGTTCTCTGGCTGTATTTTTATTGTTCTTGGCCCGTATTCACGACGGCGATTTATCTTTTTAACACTCGATTTATCTCCTATCCCCGATTTATCTTGACTTCGGTTTAAATTCTCCTATTCATGACGGCGATTTAGCCCTAAACTCGCGTCAAAGCAGAGTGTTAAACTATTCTCCCGAAGTCGGCAAGATAAATAGATAAACCGGGGTTATCGAGAGAGGCAAGATGGCAGCGATTGTGCTTAAGAAACGAATTCATGACAATCTGTTAAGGAAAAACCGAGTATTCCGAGACCGAAGGCACCCGTTAGAAGTATTTAATGATGAAGAGGTGTTCAGAAAGTTTCGATTCCATCGAAAGGAAATCTTGGCCATCACCGACGAGATCCATAAAGAAATCAGTCGAACCCAGAATTATTCAAAGGCACAGCAACCGAAAGAATGACGTCGTCAGGCACTTATGACGCTATCACGCATTTTGCACGTGTTAACTCTACACATTCTTTCATAGACAATCTACACTCACAAACACAAGTAATCATACACGTTCTTTGCTACATGAACAAAGTTACAAACCACCTCCACATTCTTCCACGTTCGCAAGCACGTCTACTTCACATTCTTCCTCAACACCAGCCTCACGCCCGTCCTGCAAGTCCTTCTTGCGCTTAGATTTTATGTAAGCGGCGCATTTCAGGACCAACACACTCATTTCGGTTTCACTGAAGTTTTTTGCCCTTGCCTTTCTCTCTTTTTTCTTGCTAGCCATTTTTTTCTATCTACTCCACGTATTTAGATATAGATCAGTGTCTACGCGAAGAAAACACAACGTAACCACGGTAACCACACACGGTGTGTGCGTGAATCACTGAATGAGTACGAATGCACATGTCTGGGTTGAACATCTATAATACACTTCCTCCTCTGTGTGACTGTGTGAGTGTTAATTCAGCGTCTATGACATGCCAAAGGAAAGCAAAACATGTCATAATAGGAGCTTCCTGAACCTATCCATCATGTTTAAAATATATGGTTGATTGTTCCTGGGCCGATAGCTTAGAAGTGGATTTACATGCTTTACAAACACTCCGTCATAGCAATTCTGTAATGGCTCAGCTGGTAGAGCGTTCGACTCTTGGTCATGCATGACCAGGTTTGATTCTGCGCTGAAACTTTTTTTTTCTTCTCTTTTTTCGAGAGGTTGTGGTTTTTTTTTGTTTTTATGTGTGTGTGTGTTTTCCCCCTCTTTTCTCGAGAGGTTGCGGGTTCGAACCCGATCTTTTTTTACATTTTTTTAATATATGCCAAAACCTGGAGGTTCAGCGCCAGCGGTTTTTATTGATTGTTGCTGAGGAAACGTTTGGTTGGGTTGCTGTAGGAATCCCCATGTAAATACTGCAATCCTCTTTGCTTTCCTCCTCATGTCTCCATGTGGGGCGATAGCATTAGCATGTCGCAGTCATTCTTTGTACTTATTAGTGGAATAGCCATAGTAGAGTGTCTTCTTTTTTAGAGTGTCTTTTCTTTTTTGTAAGTTATGGAATGAATCAGATTAATGACTGATCGCAATGCCACTTTTGTTGTTCCCCCCCTTCCCCCCCCCCCCCCCCCCCCCCCCCCCCCCCGTTGAATGCTGCATATAATTTGCCCTGGTGTTTCATAGAGCATTAATGTTAAGAAATTATATTGTCACTAACCTATTTCATGTGTGTTTGATTGCAACTAGTATGATAGTATTTTGTTTTGTTTTGTTTAAGATCCATATTTTTGTATAAAGAGGAAGAAAATTTCATCCTTGAAAGTTTTTCCTGGCCCAAATGTTGTTGGACACTAATCTTACTGAAACAATGACTCATTGTTAAGAATGTAACTGTACAATTTCTGTCCCAGAATTTATTTTAGTTCCTCTTTTACCATTCTTGTGTATTCATGAGAGATCTGTTGTTGTCATATAGTCTATCCACATATTGACTTTCCAGCTTTCTGTTGATAGTTGCTTCATGAGTTTGGCTGGGTTGATCACAAATATGATAATGACTTGTTCAGTTGCTGAATTAAGAAAAATTAATGACTGCTTCTCATGGTTCCATACACAATCTTTTTTTTCCATTTGCTGTTTAGAAAATATCAGCAAAATGTTTTAGTTTCCCCTTCCTCCTCAGAATTGTCACTTTTTCAGCCAGTATAACAACTTTGGAATTATCTTAAATGTCATTTTAAACAGAGAGCCAATGATGTCAGGAGAAATGCCAGAATAAATCTACTTTGTTTCAGTGATGTTTTTCTAGTTGATTGCTTGTAGTTGGAAATAAGCTTCTAAGAGTTTCTGAATGAACAAATCAAGTTAGTTTCCCACTGCAGCACAGTGAAATTTTCCCTACCAGTTGTGCGTGGTTTATTTAATAACACACATCCCCCCCCCCCCCTCAAAAAAAAAGAAGAAGGCCTAGGAGCTGATTACATGAACTGGAAAGTCAGTGTCTGGTGACATGCGTTGCGCTGGGTTGCTCTGTGTTACTCAGTGTTGCTCTGTGTTGCTCAGTGTTGCTCTGTGTTGCTCAGTGTTGCTCTGTGTTGCTCATTGTTTCTCTGTGTGGTGCTGTGTTGCTCTGTGTTACTCAATGTTGCTCTGTGTTGCTCAATGTTGCTCAGTATTGCTCAGTGTTGCTCAGTATTGCTCAGTGTTGCTCAGTATTGCTCATTGTTGCTCTGTATTCCTCTGTGTTGCTCAGTGTTGCTCTGTGGCAAGCTTTCATTCAAAAGCTCCTTCTTCATGCCTCCCTCCCTCCCTCCCTCCCTTCCTCCCTCCCTCCCTCCCTCCCTCCCTCCCTCCCTCCCTCCCTCCCTCCCTCCCTCCCTCCCTCCCTCCCTCCCTCCCTCCCTCCCTCCCTCCCTCCCTCCCTCCCTCCCTCCCTCCCTCCTCTCTCCCTTCCTCCCACCCTTCCTCTATTCATCCTTCTATTCATTCTTTTGTCCCTCAAATAGGTCACTTACTGGATTGTCTTCTTCCCTCACTAATTTATAATTGGATGGGTGGTTGATGGATGGAAGGAAGGATGGATGGATGGGCCGGCGGGCGGGTGGACGGACGGACGGAGGGACAGAGGACTGACAGACCGACGGACAGACGGAAGGATGGATTAATGGATAGTTGGATGGATTGATTGATTAGTTTTATGTTTTATTTCTCTGCAGACATGAAGGAAATGACGATTGCTGACCTCAATGGAGTGCTGAATGACTATGAGGTGACCATCCGTGAGCTGAATGAGACTTTGGTGACAGAGCTGGCACTACGAGATGAGCTGGAGTATGACAAGGAACTGAAAAACCAGTTCATCTCCCTGCTGCTCACCATCCAGAAGAAGCGGAGGGAGTTCAACCTGGACAAGAAGAAGAAGAAGGGGAAGCCCAACCTCTATGTGAACAACAATGCTACCACTCCTGAAAATGGGCCTGGCATGGTGAGTGTAGGGCTTGGAGGGAAGTGCACTGGCTTCTAGGATGAATGCTCTGGGGGTCTGTTCTAGAAGAGCAGATGCATAGGGGAGTCATTTTCCTTCCCATGTTTCTAATTTTTAATAAATCATTTCCAGTACACATAATGAAAAATGTAAGGGAAAAAAGTATACCAGCAAAAGAGTCATTTGCAGAACTTCAGTAGAATGGCCATGTTTTGCTTAATAAAAATAAGGTATATGATCAGACATGAGAAAACCAGACTACAGTGATTAAAAAACAACAACGAAACAAAAGCAAAAAAAACTCCCAGATTTTCCATCCGCACATTTTATTCAGTAAGGAAAAGAACATAATAATTAATATTATAGAGAAATCAGCACATTTATAGTCTATGAAATCAAATTTTCAGTTCTGTGTAAAGCTACAGAAGCAAAAAGTATTTAGTCTTTTGACGACTTTGTTTGGAAACTTTCATCCACTGTAACCTGATTTATCATTCACTCACTTATTACTCTTTTTCTCCATACCTTAAAGAAGAAGAAGAAAAAAAAGAGATAGAATGTCTCATTATTTAGTTTTTACTGCATGACAGGTATAAATACTACAATGAAAGCCAGCGGCATGCTATTGAATGCTTGGTAAGAGGAGATGATGCTATGCCAAGTGTTGCAGCATTGCTTCGCTGTGTGTGTTGCAGTACCTGACCACTGTCATCCCCTACCACCCACACCTAGGACCTCCCCCCTCAGAGCACCTGCAAATCTTCATCAAGAGTAAGACTGTGTTTCTCTCTTTGTCCTCCCAAACATTTGTGTCAGAAATAGACTGGCATTGCATTTTGAACCTCGTGCATCCTCAGCTAGAAAGATGTCCAAAGATGAGTAATTTGGAATGAGATTATGTGTGCATGCTTTTCGTGAATGGCATTGAATTTGATATTTGTAATGTGCAGTTTTGAAAATGTCCAAGGAATTCTGACAAGGAGAATGAAGAGAAATCATGAAGATGAAACTATGTTTAATTTAGCATATTTTAGGGTTTGTGTTTTTTTCTCTCAATTTATTTAATAGTCGGTTTGAAATTTAATTATCTCATCTATGTGAAATTATAGATTAAAATGATTAGGGGGGACATCAGGTGGCTCCACTGAATATTATTCTGAATCTATGTAAAATTTCTGGAAAAGCTTCCAGAGACGGGCCACACTAGTGGACTTGTCCGAGGGGAGGGTTGTGGGAAAGACAGCCAAGCCGGCGGGCCACGCAAGCCGACGGGCCACGCAAGCCGGCAGGCCACAGCATCTGACTAGGGAGCAATCTTGATCTGTTAATTCGCAGTGAATTTGTAGTTATTCATACACAGAATGACAAAAGAACATGAAGATTAAAAAAAAAACTCTTAAAAAGGCAGTTGTGGCCTGCCAGCTTGTGTGGCCCGCCAGCTTTGGCTGTCTTTGAAGTCTTTCTCACACCCCTCTCCTTGGATGAGTCCACTAGTGTGGCCCGTCTTTGGAAGCTTTTCCAAATTTATAAACATCTTTATGTCCTTTTTTGGGTTGTTGGTTGCAAATAAAATTCTCTTGATTTAGAAGTATTTATTGTATATTTGTCCATAGATATAGATATAGATCACTAGTTCTTTGATTTAAAATTTCTTGAGCAGTGTACTTGTGCAGTGATAAATTGAGAAAGAATCATGCAAGTCTGTTCATCATTTTCAGTTCTTCAGGCCATCAATGAAGACAGCCCCACTGTGCCAACCCTATTGACAGACTACATTCTGAAAGGTAAGCTTAGATCTGACAGCCACATAGATTGCAGTTTCAGAAAGGGAATGTGATCTAATGCTGTCTGCCTAGTGTCTTCTTTGCCTTTGAAAATAGTCTGAATAATGTTAAGTGAATTCTTAGATATACTTGTATGAACTTCATTCACAGCTGGGCAGCATGACTTTAGAAAACAGTCGTTAGCAAACTTTGAAGAAACGTTGTCGTTCCATAGCTACCTGGTGTCAGTTAATTTGATCTTCTGCATAGATGTATAATGCTGAGCATAAGACTTCAGGTAATTTTGTGTGTGTGTGAGTGTGTGTGTGTGTGTGTGTGTGTTGCACGCACCTGCGTGCAAGTGTGCATGTGTGCGTGCATGCATGCTTGTATGAGTGCGTTTGATGGTGTGCTGATTTTTGACTCACATGCGAAGCAAAAGTGAGTCTATGTACTCACCCTTTTCGTCCGTCCGGGCGTCCATGCGTCCGTAAAAAAACTTTAACGTTGGATTTTTCTCGGAGACTATTAAGTCTATCAATACCAAATGTGGCATGATGATGTATGATGACAAGGCCTCAAAAAACATACATAGTGACTTGTCCTTGCTTCAAGGTCAAGGTCGCAGGGGCCATAAATGTTGTCTAAAAAAGTCATTTTTCACATTTTATCAATTTTCTCTGAAGTTTTTGAGATTGGATACCTGACCTATATATGGTATATAGGGCAAAGTAATCCCTATCTTTTGATACCAGTTTGGTTGACCTTGCTTCAAGGTCAAGGTCACAGGAGCTCTTCAAAGTTGGATTGTATACATATTTTGAAGTGACCCTGACCCTGAACTATGGAAGATAACTGTTTCAAACTTAATAATTATGTGGGGCACATGTTATACTTTCATCATGAGACACATTTGGTCACATATCATCAAGGTCAAGGTCACTTTGACCCTTATGAAATGTGACCAAAATGGGGTAGTGAACCACTAAAAGTGACCATATCTCATGGTAGAAAGTGCCAATAATCACCATTGTGCTTCCTATGTCTTGAATTAACAGCTTTGTGTTGCATGACCTTGGATGACCTTGACCTTGGGTCAAGGTCACATGTATTTTGGTAGGAAAAATGTGTAAAGCATTTCTTAGTGTATGATGTCATTGGTAGGTTTAGTTGTTTGACCTTGACCTTGAAGGTCACCTGAAGGTCAAGGTCATATAAAGGTCAAGGTCAAGCATGTGAGTCGTATGGGCTTTGCCCTTCTTGTTTAATCTTTTGTTGTATTTATTTTGCTTTCAATATTCCAATTACAGTGCATAGAACTGATAGTGAGATATGTGCTGTTTAAAATGTCTATCGTCGTCATGTCATCATCATCATCATCATCATTGATTTCTTTGCTGTGCTATCAAATCCTCTCTTGTTAATTCACCTTGTATTACATTTTTTTTCAGTTCTGTGTCCTACCTAAGCTGATGCAAGTTTGCCCTGTCTCCAAGTCAATGGAAATGCTTTATGGCAGACAGTGCTGTATTTGATTATGCCCTTACTAATGGAAATGCTTCATGGCAGACAGTGTTGTATTTGATTATGCCCTTACTAATGGAAATGCTTCATGGCAGACAGTGCTGTATTTGATTATGCCCTTACTAATGGAAAGCAAAATGAGTCTTTGCCTGCAACAATTTTGTTTGCATTTTCTCCCCTGACGCCAGTGTCCAATGTTAATGATGTAGTATGACATAGAACCCTTCTGATGACAATATCACACATATTCTCCATATCATTGGAAGCTGCTTGAACCTTGGTTGGAAAAGAACGTGATGTGTGGACAGCTTGCACCCTTTTTTTGCAAAGCACATGTACATTGTGAACTAGTATGCTGTGCATACAGGAGTAGAGATAGATGACATTCAGTCAATACCAGCTACAGTGTGCTTGTTGTAATGAGTAAGTATGTCACTCCAAAGTCCTCCATAGTGAAGACTTTTACCCTTGGGCTTAGTGCATATGTTGTACTTAAAAAGCTACTTGCCAGCAGCAAACAGTGGTAGGGGACGGCATTTTTCTGGCAAGAATGACTTGAGATGCTAGATGTACGTTTCCTTAATTGAAGTGATTTTTCCCCCCTTTATTTCCTGGCATAAGTTCTATCCTCTTCCCCTCTCTCCCCTTTTCCAGCTAAGACTGGAACTTCACATGCAACACTGATATGTGTTGTTTGTGGAAATGTATTTGATAATTGTGCCAAGATACATCACACTTATCCCAGTATGTATATAGTGCAATACATGCTTCATTACCTCATGCATGTGAGAGCTTGTTGTATATCACCCCGTGATTCATAATTATTTCTGCATGAATCTTGTGAACAAATAATTGCAGCATGTGCGGCAATATTGGGCTTTTTCTTTTGTCTGTCGATGCACAGAAAATGTTGGGCTACAGCTCTGGTGAACATGAATATTGTGCTCTCTTTTTATAATCAGTGCTTTGCACAATGAACACCCTTCAAACAGAATCATAATACCCATTGTTGTTGGAACTATATTGTGGAGCTTACTGTGTGATAGAAATCCTTTGTGACATGGTGTTGTGCATGTTTAATTAATATTGCTGTGAGTTTTGAATCTTATAATATATACTGCATTATTGATAAATACTTTGCAAAAGTTGTATCTGTACATATTCAAAACCAAATACACAGATCAAGTCCGTTTTGACTTTTCACCAGCACTTTTTGACTATTTTCACTTTTCCCCCATGATTTCAAAAGAATGATGCTTGCTTCAGAGGAGCATGTATTTGTGTAATGTCCATCTGGCTTGCATTTGTAATTTTATTTCATATCAAGTCGGGGATATTGTATACAAATGTTTTCCCAAGTGATGTACAATTTTGAGCACACGCGCCCCCCACTCCCCAACCCCCCTTCCCGAAATAGAGCTTGCATTTGGAACAGTGAGTGATGCTAGCTTGGCAAATCATCAAAATTGTCTTTTGACAGGTGGCATGAATTTCCCATTCTTCTCTGTTGACACTTTTTCTGTAGTGTTAGCAGTGCGGAGTGAGTGAATGGAATTGAAGGTGGCTTTTCACATTTTCCTCTCGCACCTCCTCCATGTAGTGCGACAGTGATCCAGCACATCCACTTCTTTCTGCTGCTGGAGTAGATTGTCAATTACAGTACAGGACTAGTTGCCTGCTGAGTGTAATCGGCTTCAGTGGACACCTAGGGAGTGTACAATAGTAGTGTTTCATGAGGTGTCGGATCTGTTCTGGTTTGTCCATTTTGAGAAGTTATATGAGCTGATCAAATGATAATCAAACTGGCCAATGTTATCTTCACTGTTTGTGCTCTGGGGTGATTTGTTAATGCTGTGAAGTCTACTGTAGTCAGTGTAAATATGGTCATTGTAGTCTGTGTCACCAATTAAATATTTTTTCCTTCTTTTTTTTTACATGGCATCCAGTTTTAGGAAGTCAGTATCGGGCAAATGTGCAAAAATTATTTTTATTCTGTCTGTGAGACTTGCCTTGGAATAACTCAGATTTTTTACAAGTTGGCATTTTGTACTACTGATCCCATCATCATGGCTTTTTTTCACCTTCACAAGCCAACGTCATCTCACTTGATCTTCCCTAGGAGACCTGGTGCTTGAACATGTGGGCATTGGACTTGGCCCAACGTCTCATGAGAGAGCGTCAACAAGTACATGAGGATATGGGTAGTTCCCATTTAAAGCAAAATGTAACGCAAGTCAACAGTATCCAGAAATATTTCATTGAGCTCTGGATCATTAGCATGTTGAGCAGAGAGACTTGGATGAGGAAAGAGAGAAGCCAGTACAATACGGTCTGGGTTCATGCTTGCTAAGGAAGAGTGACAGTTATTGCAGACTGTTTAAACTGTGGCTGGGTAGGCCATGTTGTACTGCTGGATTAGGTTAAACCAATAATGTCTGAATTTTGCTGCCTAGGTCTGTAGGGCAGTTAATGACATGCAAGAAAGCTCTGGGGGAGCTTCTTTCTATCTAGTGATTGATTTGAGCACTGGTCCACATCATCATTATTAAGCCAGAGTGTCTTGCAGATTCACAGCTGTGGCACAGCAGACAAGTGCTCACAAACTGAATGGGATATGGGTCTCCCCACATTCAATTATAACTGGTTGTTCCATCCAACTGTGGTAGAACATTTTTAACTTTTTTTTTTCCTTGAGTACACTTTGTAACTTTATTAAAGGCGATTTTACAGGGAAGAAGCTGTGGAATTGAATTTCATTTTGTCTTATTTCTCTCCAAATATGATTAAGGCTATGGAGCAAAGATTTAATCTGAATTCATTCTATGGCTTAGATGATTTTAACCAGGACATATTAATTGGCTCTTACCATAAGCATGTACAGAGTATCTAGTGGACATCATGCCCAATGTACATAACTTTACACAAGTAATGGCCCTGTACAGTTATACATGCATAACATGCACACAAAAAGTATGTAAATGTTGAAAAATGAAAACTTGATTTAATGGCAGTAATTTTACCAAAGCAAAGACTCATTGAAGATTATCCTATTGCCTCTTTTCCCCAATTTTATTGCAGCAGTTTGAAGCGACACTGCTGAGGACGTGAATCATTATCTGATACTTCTCAGAGGGATGGACAGAAGGGAAATTGGCCAAAAGGAACAGCTCTACACATGTAATTGTGTGGTTTAGAATTGCTATTTGGAATGCCTTAATTCTTGAAAGATGCATTTACAGGTGTGTAGAATGCTAGACAGGATCTTGTCACAAGGCATCCAGGGTTCCCATACAGCTTCTGCCGGTTGTCTGGAAAAGGATAACTTGTGTACTTACGCACTGATGTCCCGAGTAAAATGTGTGGTCGTAGAGCTCATTTCTTTTGGGACATGCAAGCTCTTTGCTAGTGCAGGCTTGAAGCATTATTCAGTGTTGCCATGCAAGGCCATGCACAACTTAATTTTGATGTAGTCACGGTAATTAGATTGGATTTTTCTTCAGAATGCAAGAATATCTCATGAAGCACTAAGGCATTTATGAATGCAATAGGCTTGGATCATTTGTCTGAATAACATAGTTCACAGGTGCAGATGACATGAAATAGGAAGTGGTAAAGCATTCACTGCAATTTTTAAACAAAAAGTCAGATGACCCTTGACAATATGAACTCCACACATCCTCCCTCCTACACTGAAGCTTACATCTCTTCTGAGCAGCATTAGATCTCGTAGTATATAAAATCTTTCCATTAAACACTTTTTGTAGATCTGTATAGATTCCTTGTACATATGGAAAATCTTGATCAGCAGCACCATTGTAATCAATGTAGTGTACAAGCTTTCACATTTGTCATAAGTAGTTGTTCAACCCTTCATCTTCACATCAGCATATCTGAGCTGACTCCAACTAAGTACTTGTAGTGCAAGGCATTGGTGTTCTACAGCCCTCACTGCCAACATTCTGCACTTCATTTGCATGGAGACTCTTTTGGTTTTGAAAGTCCCAGCATGTGTACTCTGTCCAGAGGGTAAATGTCAGTTTTCACCACTGACAAAAACTGCTACTTCAAAAATGCAATACACCATAATCATGCTTGTATGTAGCATGGGTTCTCTGTATGAAAATTGACAGTGATGTCAAATAAAGTTGCTGCAGCATGTGCAGTCTCCTGTGGTGTTTGGAATTCTACAAGGAGGGATACATGATGTAGTTCTCATTACTTTCACCTCGAGGTCTCGGACAAAAAGCTCAATCTTCATAGCTGCCTTTTCCTGTAAAAGTGACCCAAGCAATATTCTGCCGAACCAGTCTTATAAGGCCCTCAAATGTGAGGCATCAATCTGGTGTCATTTCCTATATACAAGAGCATGAGCTAAAGATGTTGAGAATTCATGCAGATGTACATGCATTTGCATTTACAGCATCAGTCTTTCTCCACAATTTGTTTTTTACATTCAGTGGCTGAAAGCATTTTCCAAGTCCTGAATGCATACGTCATCAACTTTTGTGATTTGTGATTACATCTCTTTATGGATGCAATTCCAAACCAACACAACAGATAACCTCCTCATTTTAATGGATTGTTCCTTGGCTGAAACCCTGACCTTCCACCAAATTTCATCAGGATCCACTTTGAACTTTTAAAAACTTATTTTGCTAAATAACTACTTAGTAAAACATAACTGGCTTGGCAGAGGTAATGATGTTAATATATGTGAACATGTTTACTATGACTATTCACAGTAAGAAACAAAACTCAGTAGTGAAGTTGTTTCACTTTCAAGTTTTTATTCAAGTGACGTGCATGAAAAGTTTTGAAATGAAACGACTTACCTGTGAACATCAGCAGACTGGAGAAGAGTTCCTCCACTAATGACAAAATCCAATTCTCACACTTACAGTGTTCTTATGCAAGAGATATTGAGGTCAAGTTCATTAAAAAAAAGACATGTTTGCAAAGCAGCTTGCTGAAATCAATAGCAGTGCGGCCATGAATGAGATGTACAAGTCCAAAGAGTTCAGAATACAAGCATGTCCCAAGTATTTACATGCTAATGAGTTCACACATGAATTCCTAAGTGGTTAGAAAATGGAGGGACATTGAAGATGAGATTTAGGTAGTTTTTGTAAAGCCAGGTAGGGGTGGATTTATGCATGACACTACACTGGAGTATTCCTAAAGCTCAGGCAGTTTGATCTACCCTTCAGTGTACAGTGCAATCAGAAGATTGTTCTCTTTCAACATCAGTGCCTTGTTACAAAAAAGCCACTGAACACTTTTCTGCATTACAAATCCCTTTACCCATTCCTTTCATAGGCTGCCATTGATCTCAGCAAACCCAGCAATGAGAGAAGTTGTATGCATAGACACTAGAAATGTAATCAATGTTTAAATGTTGACTAACAGATGATTTGGGGATGATTAATCAATGAAGCAAATGAGTGCATGACAGAAGGTCAATACTTTTTCTTCACCACTGACTATTACCGAAGAAAAAAAAACACGTTCTCAACGACACGGAAAGCAGATAAATGGTGGTGTCAATGGGTCGAGAGTAAAAATATATTGACACAACAAAAAATTTCAAACATAGAATCTTCTCCCCCTAAAAACAGAAACAAACTCCTCAATACTTGTCTGATGGTAATTACACTTACTTCCTAGTCATCAAATCAAGATGGACAATCAAATTTATCATTGCTATGAAGACAAATAATTTACCTACAAATTCAAAATCAATCCCAAAACGTGGTCATCATCTGATGGCTAATATTTAGGAATGCTGGATGCACAAAATGAACCCAAGCATGCATACAACTCATTATTTGACAGACAGGCTTTACAAGATAAAAATCTCTGCTGCTGAAGGCATGACTCCGAAGTTACTTGGAGGACAGTGCAGCAGGGATAGTAAAAGCTTTCCTTCATTCCATTTCCAGCTCAACACTCCCGAGCCCATCACAACCCTAGCCGTGACTGTTTAAGATGCAGTCACCATGAGACTGTAATATAAGGAGTAGCTGTACCCACAATGGAACAAGTAGCAGCAGCCAGCAGTGGTAGGAGCAGTGGTGGTGGTCTCTGGCAGCTTTGCATAAGATCTTGAACAATTTGGCCAAATGACACAGTGCTACTACTAGAGAGGATGAGAACCTTTGTAACGCCTTTGCCTTGCATCCAATTGTCCGAGTAAAAATTGTGAGCACTTGAAAGAACCTACTCCCACATCAAACCCACACTTGGGAGACATAAGCATGTTAAACATGCTTTCAGATGAGCAGTAATAAGTATCCAGTCTTTACTGTCGCAGAAGGCAAGTTCAATCAAGAAAGGCTAGGAGTCCAAATTGTGACTAACACAAATTAAACACTGGATGTACATTTCAGCAAGATTTAACTACGTAATGGTACAACATTTGGTAGTAACACAATAAAGCAAATGATGAACACTCATATCCACTTGGAACACCTATAGTCCATGGATTCAAATCAGACTACAAATGAACTATGCAAAGAATATTCAAATCAAAGTGCAGCACCTTGCAGACATCTGACCAACATTTTCCATATTCCCGATTTAAAGCAAGTTAGAGCTGTATATTCCAGTTTAGCTATCATTCCACAGAAATAAGATGACTGCAATAATGCATGAGGCGTATGTGGACTCATTATCCACCACCTGTTAGCAGGAAATTACTTCCAACCAGCCCCGGAGACGACAAGACACCTAGAAAAAGAATGGATACAGACTGCAATCTTGAAGAATGGTCACGCTGCAAGACACTTACCAAAAATGAGTGGGACAACAGTTCCAGAGTTACTCTTTGTCCTCTTCCTCCATCTCCTCACCATTGGGGACTGGGGAATTCTCCTTTTCAGGAGATTTAGATTTGGACCTGGAGGGAGATCTGGAGGCCGACCGAGATCGAGACCGGGAGCGTGAATGAGAGCGAGAGCGAGAACGAGAGCGCGAGGCAGACTTCTTGTCCTCTTTGTGGGGAGATGGGGACTTGCTCCTGGACTTAGACTTGGACCGAGACCCGCTGGTCTTTTCTGGCTTCTTGTCTCGACTGGTGCTCCTACTCCTGCTCCTGCTTCGGCTGGCACTGGCACTTCTGCTTCGGCTCCTGCTCCTACTCCTGGACCTGCGGCTCCTGGACCTGGACCGGGACCTGCTCCTGCTGCGGCTGTGACTCCTAGAGGAGGAGTGGCTGCAATAACAAGCTTTGTCTCAGGCAGCCTGTTTTACAACGTGCATATATGTCCCCTTCCTACTGCCTTCTTTCAATGTACAGCAAATACTTGGGTATAAGAATCCAATGCTTCAGTTCTTACAGCGTGTAGGCAAAAGAAATGTTATGGTACAAAACAAATTTATCAGTGCCAGACTTTGTAAATAAGTGGAGGTATGGGGCAAAGTTAAGAGTACCAATTTTCATAATGCTCAAAAGCTATGAATCACACAACCCTGTAAGTGGGGGAGAAAAAAAGAAGCCATGAATGCAAATTTACCTTCTCCTTTTTGGTCGATCCTCTACCAGTCGGATCTTCCGCCCATTGACTTCTGTTCCATCCAGCTTTTCAAGTGCTGTCTTCATGTCGGCGTAGGTGGCAAACTCAATGATTCTATTAAAAAAACAAACACACACAAAACATCAAAATACAAGAAAGTACCACCAATTAAAACAAAAAAGTATATAAACTAGTCTTACAAAGGATGCTCAAAACATAAAATATTCCTTTATTCAATCAAACTTGGGATATCTTGCAACTGTTCCCAATATCTAATGTTGACACATAGGTAGTGCAAGTCAACTCTGCCACTGGTGTTGAGACTGCTGTGGAACACACACACACACACACACACACACACACACCCCCCTTTTGTTTTTTGCACATATGTGTTTGTTCTAGCAGATAGGTTGGTTGGATTGAAATCGTATTGCAGCCCATCAGCCTCAGAAGTAGATAAGAGCCAATAAGACACTCACCCTTCATTGCGATGCCTCTTGTGAGCATCTGCATAGGTGACTTCGCCAGCTTGCCTCATGTAGTCTTTAAGGTCCTGGGCAAGCAAAGTCCAACTGAGCATGGTGACAATTGCAAATGAATCCTAAATTTGGCACTTCAAACCAGCTAGGTCATGACAAATGGCAAGAAAAAGCAAGCATGAAAACCCTTTCCAATGCTGCTAATCCCTCCATCCCTAAAGAATTATAGAGAACCCTGGAAAACAAGAATTTACACAACATTCAGGGAGGAGGCATAAAGCACATTAAATTCTACGCTGATCCACACAAAGGATACCAGCACATACGTTCCTGCTGGGCAATACCTGCATCTTGATTTCATTAGCTGGGGCGTCATTTTTCTTAAGGTTTCTACGATTCAGCTCCATCAGTCAAAAATGACCAAACTCATCAACATGCAACCATCTCCCCTGCAAGATAGTCTTGGATTCCTGGGTTAAGTGCTTCCTTAATTTACCCATTGTTCCATGCCACTCTTTTTTAGTTTTGGGGTAAATCTTGCAGAGACTGTTTTCAAATCTTGCAGGAAAGAAAGCAATATTTCAGAGTTGTTAGAAACTAACACCAGACATTGTTAATTGGTGATTTTTCATCTCAGCTGTAGTAGTAGAGACAACAAAAACGGGATGATGACAGAGAGGCTTCTACAAAGTACATACAGCAGTGGAATGCAGACCTGCCTACCCCCCCCCCCCCCCAAAGACCAAATCGGGAGATTCTGAAAAACAGGCCTGGGTCCGGGGAGGGGGTTAAAGTGCGCAGCCGAAACGTGCTAAGGGGGGGGGGGGGGCCTATAAGATCGCTCGGAGCTCAGCCAAAACGTGAGAGCGGGTGTGTGTGTGTGTGTGTGTTGTTGCGAGCCTCTAGGCACACGCTTGGAGCTCAGCCGAAACGTGATAGGGGGGGGGGGGGGGGGGGGGGGGGCGGGCGCGAGCCTATAGGAGCGCTCGGAGCTCAGCCGCAACGTGAGAGGGGGGGCCCCTAACGGAAGGCGTGCTCAGCCTACACGTCTAAAACCCCGTTTTTCGTAGGTTCCGTTCATCGAAATCGGGAGAATTAAAAAATCCGAAGCCAAATCGGGAGAATCGGGAGAATTATCGGGAGGTCGGGAGAAGCACGCCTAAATCGGGAGTCTCCCGCTTTTATCGGGTGAGTAGGCAGGTCTGGGAACGGTTTAGTTTCCATATCTTTCCAGTTTTGAAGGCTGTGACCAAGTTGCAAGATTTTAATGGATACATCTTTGTCTTTGGAGGCAGTGTAAGTCTTCATTTAGACTGCTGTTGCCAAGACCGTTTTGACCTTCCCTAGAGTAGAGTGGCATTAGAAATGCATCCTCCCTGTGAGCAAAAACCACGAGTAAAATGCGCCCAACCTGCTTCAAGGCATTACAGTGTAAAAATCTATCCAAATCATGTCCCAAGAAATGGTTCGCCTGCATTTGGCATGTGAAAGAAGAATAAGGCTTCTGAAATTATTAAATTCAAAGCATCTAAACACAGCAATGCTTCCCTCCCAACAACAAAGAAAATGACATTGGCATCAGATGAACACGTTCTGAAAATGAATTTGATTACACTGAAAAGAGAGATTAAGTGGGATTTACCTCTTTACTTCTTTAACAACCTCATAGTTCTCTCATCGTGATGGGACCTAATTTTGCGTGGGCGTCAGCTAGGGTCATGCCCTGCCATCAGGAATGAGCGACTCCGCCTCTCCTCGCCTTGCCTCTCTTCTTCTCCACCCATAGATAGGAAATGTTCCAGGGGGCGGGGACCTTGGTGGCCGCCCAGAAGTGCCAGAAAAACCCAACAGCCAGACTGCTCTGAAAATTAAGCACCCAGGGCACCGCGCTGCCCTGCGTGTGGGAGGTGGTGGACCCAGACAGCCAGCCAGCCAGCGTCACCGAAGGACCCGGGCGAGTCTTGAAAGACCACATCGATGGAGGGGACCCAGAGATAGCGCCCATAGCTGGAGGGTCCACATCATCCCTCAGAGTACCCTCAAAGGAACCCTCAGACCAAGACCTTCTCACTTCCCATCGAGTCCGCGTGGGATGATCTTTTCGGGAAGGAAGACAATATCTATTTAAGCAAATGTCTTGCAGAGTCAAAAAGTACAAGATAAAACAAAATAAAATCTTGTAATATGACTCATAAGATTTCTTCCTTTCTGTTTTGCTTTGGAACAGAACAATAACTATTAACCTTTTCAAACTGTGAATTGTAACGTTTGTTTCTGTCACTATACAATACTTCAGATCAACAAAAATTTGAAGTACTCAGTTTGTGACAGATAATCACAGCAGGTTTTTCTTTGCTCGTGGAATGCCATTCCATGTAGGTCTTACCTGCCAGCTTACTCTTGAAGAAAGATTTTCCACAATCAGACGATACTCTGTTCTCTGAGGTGGCCCGTATCTGCTGGAAAAAGGAATTAGGCAGTGAGGACAAGTGTCTGGGAAGCAAATGTATTCAGCCAATCAATGTTTATACAAAAAGTAACACTACTGATCAAGTGATAGTTGCAATACATGTACTTGTCAGGGTCTATCAATTTGGATAGGATGAGCCTTTTTCTGAAGGCCTTACATCTGCAGTACTAAACAAAAACCAAACACAAACAAACCTGTTAAAACACACACAAACACACACACAAAACCAAAATATATATATATATATATACCCCAACAACTTGGTCCCATTATCGAGAACAGAAAATGATCCAACCCATCCTTTGACCAAAAACTCATCAATTTCTGAAATGGAAGTTATATGGTAAATCTGTTCTGCTGGATGGCACAAATTTAACAGCACAAGTCCTCCATATGAATGAATCAATACACAGAGAAACACAACTGGATGGGCTGCTAACTCACTGGAGACATATCGTGACTATTCAAAGGTTCAACCACATGCACTTCATTCACTGGTCTGAAGGAGGCAAATCACATTGTTTCCTACAGTGTCCATTTCTGAACAGTTATATTTTCTACATAAATGAAATCCACATAGTCTGGATTGGAGTGAGGGGTCAACCGATCGTGTCAGTTGAAACTAAATGTCCACACAGCATCACCCTTAGAACTCAGAGTTGCATTTCGTGATTTCACAATTTTCCTTCAATGCATTGCAAAAGGAACTTTTTTAGCACAGTCTTTAATTTGTACTTTTCTTTGTTTTCTTCTGCAAAATCTTGGATGTCATCTGGAAGAACTATGAACTTGGTTAAAAAGGTGATTTTATACTTCTCTTTTTCAAACTTTGTAGACAGCCTTTCAAAGCTTTCCACCTCCCAAATTTTATAACTTTTTTCCACCCAAAACTATTACCCCATTCAAGTCATTCTAATCAGTACTGAATAGTTTTTTCCTCCAAAAAAGCTTTTGTTTTGTGCAAATTAGAGGTAGATATAAAAGAAAATTCTTGGGTATTCTAGTCAATAAAGTGAGATTGAAGAAGAGTGAAAAAGCTGTCTCCAGTGAGTGAACAAGTCAAAGCTTCCCTGCAGCCTAGGCAAGTGCAATACAGATATAACAAAATACAGCAAGCAGGGAAAAAAAACCAAAACAACAACACAACACAAAAAAAATCATTCTTTGGCGAATGCATAAGGTGCTAGGCTTTTTCTGATTTCTTCACTTACAAATCCAGATGTTATGTGAGATATGGCACACAACACCTGGTTTTTTATATGAAGGGTACAGGCATGATACAAGTCTGTACAGACATGAATATTTGTGTACAGCCAAAATTTTGCAATGTCCTCCCATTCAAGTTATGGTGAAAAGCTGGATCTTTCAAATCTAAACCAAATTTATCAGGCTTTCAAATAGTGTTCTAGCATATGAATTTACAATTTCACCAAGACTGTGGCATAAGTGCTCAGCTCAAGATGCAACAGAAGCCCATAATAACGAACACTTGGGCATACGAGATCTGTGTTAAAAAATGTCCAGGAACCACCCAATTCTTCAATACTGAGAATGATATTGAAAGTCTGGCCCCCATAAAGCTTCTTATATAATTTTCCAGCAAGAAATCACAGGCTAGATGATTACATTTAAGTTAAGATTTAGAGTACATTTTTTCAAACTGGGGGATTAAAAAAACCTTCCCATTTTGGGAGAATGTCAATGAGCATTCTATCAGAGTGCTCATATTGGCATTGTCAAGAGGTTACTAGACAAATCTGGAAACTGAGAAAGGGGAAAAAAGTTCTTGAGTAGACTCTTTCCTTTCTACAAGTCTTCTCTTTTCAAACAAATATCTTTCAAGGCAAATTCCCTTCAGGCAATTAAGAAAGTTATGGAAATCAGATAAAGCACCTCTACCATACAAATTTCTCAAATAAAATCAAGAAGGCATTGGCAGAAAAAAATGCCATTACATTAGAATTAAATGTAATTAAGACAAATATGATTAATTACTAGACACATACCGTGGCCCAACACTACCATTTTCGGGTGCCATTGCTCCTCTCACGCTAGAGAAGTAGACAACGGCAATCATTGACAATGTATTTTATGTAATATATTATTATTCTGTACTTAAAATGTTTACACCTATCTCATTGACAATGAATTAAAATTAATATCCCCTCACCATTTTTTGGGTCTCAGTGCAAGCGTAATATATACAGTTATTAGAGAATTACAGTTCTTTTGACTAGCATGAATGCTCGTCCTATCTCTAGCATGAACAGTTGTTGCATACTTTTCAGACAAGCAAGTTAAAGGCACAAAATTATATAACCAGGTAAACATGGAAAAATTACAAGGTACCATTCATTACATGTAATTTAATAACTAAATGTTCAATCAAACAGAAACTTTCATCATGAATTTAGGGTGGGTTCAAGCAATTTTGTAGACAGTATCAACACAAGCTGCAAATATTTGACCAATCATAGTGCACCTATTAAACTTTTCTTCCAAGATGACCTTGATTCACATCCTTGTTTAATCAAAGGTCAAATGAGAAGTACCCAGATTATCTAGTAGAACCATTCTGGGAGTGCAAGTTCTGGGAAAAGTTTCTGACTGTATGTCAAAGTTAATGTTTTCAGTACTTCAGTGAAACTGTCAAGAGGTTCATGAGGTTCCCTGTTGAAAAAACCTGAGGTACACCACTACGGAAGATTTCAGATGCCTTGGATGATTAGAAAAAGTTTTCCCGAGACAAAATCCTGAATTGATATGGGCAACACTATATAGCCAATTACTGGTCTTGTGGGGGAGACTATGAAGTATTTACATACATTTCATGAATTGCAGCATATACATGTTTCTTACTCCTTGACTTGATAGTTTCTGAGAAAATACCACTGTAAGACACTTAGACAATCTACATGTCGAGCTAACCAGCTGTCTCTAAGTTTATGTCATCACATTCTGCTATTATGGAAAGTGTCTATTGCAAGACCAAATAATATTGCAGAAAGTCCACATTATGATCTAATGCACCCACTAGTGCACCCTCTACACTTTCATTACTACTATGACTATTCAACAACTGGATAGATGACAATGTCACCATCATAAAACCCTTCCTCAAATTGTATCATGCCCAGCTAACCTTCAGGACCAAACACTTGGGAGGTTCAACAGATGGAATAATACTGAAAATTTAGCTCATGATAATTCAATTTACAACATCTGAGTAAATGAAGCAGAGATCTGCAGAAACTATCATACCCTCATGTGTCAACATTTTAGATTTGGAGATGCATAAACTGATCAATAGTCAATGGCATGCATGTAGCTACAACTTCTCACATATGTCCTAATCAGAGATTTTGAATTGCCTGCAGCGAAGAGAGGCTGATGCCTTAATTTGACTAACTTGTCACGACGGCCACTACTCCTGCGACGGCTGAACCTGTCTCGCTCCCTCCACCAGTCATCCCCACGTGGGCCTCGGGCATGTTCCACAATCACCCTGAAATATACACAACACAACCATGGCACACTCCCATCAGATGAAAATCCCATTATCACTTGCGTTTCATTTTCTGTGCTTGATGAAGTTTCACTCATGGTCATGAAAGTCATACATTCTTTTAACGTAATGAAAATATAATTTACTATCTGAACACCTTAAGAGAGGCTGAAAACATGAAACAGCAGCTACTGCACAACTGGAAGGTCATAGGGCATCCAAACTGAACACAGATGAGCCCATCTGCCACAAAAACAACTATGTTTGATCTGCATTCAGCTTGGCTTACCTTTCACCACAAAGCTCTTTTCCATTCAGCTCATACACAGCATCATCTGCATCCCTGTAGTCTTCAAACTCCTGAAGCAGCAAATACAAATACAGTTAATCGCTTGAACATGGGCTAGGTTATGGCCACTGCGTGTATTGTCTAAGAATCCAGATAATGATTTAAGAAAGAGCCAGTATTCCTACACGTCCAGTTAACAGGTTACAGTAACTGCAGATCCATCTAAACATTTCAAAGCAAAGAAATGTGATCACACCAAGTATGGACAAGCAAGTGATCAACAAATTATGTGTTTAAAGAAGTGTGTGTGTGTGTGTGTGTGTGTGTGCGCGTTCAGGGAATGGGTAGCTTGTAGTCTCATGGAAGCAGTACCAACCATTTTTTGTCAGTTGAATTTTTTGGGTCCCATTTTCTAACCCAACAGGTTACTGTGATGTGTTTGCATAGATTATACTTAATAGGTTTCCAATATGGCTGCCAATACAATCATTTTTTGACAGTTCTGGAAAATACCAGAAAAGGAGCTAATGATAGAAGCTGGTAATTTTGCACATATGTACAGTACATAGGGTAGCATGTCCTGACTCAAAGACAACTACTCCAAGCATTTCATTTTAACACAAATTCATGTCTTAAGTTACATGAATTCAGTTGCTAATTACATATTCAAGATCCTGTAACTTTGAAATACAGGAAGATACAGTTTTGATTATGGGTCAGCCCAAGCAGCAGGCTATATGAACCAAATATGCCAAGTTTCAAGGAAGCCGAACTTTAGAATACAGAGATGCGATGTCTGAAATTTTAACACATAGCAGTAAAATCCTGGAAACTGAGAAAACTGCATTTGAAGTTTTCATTCCACAGCTGACAGTTGGTGTCTTCATCCTAATTTTAAAATTACTAAATACCCATTTCCCACAGAAACAAAGCATATAGTCATATTTAAAAATAAATGTATTATGAAGTGATAAGAAAAACAAATTTCAGCCATTTTCAAAACTTTTTGAAACAAGAAGGGCAAAGCCCATACGACTCACATGCTTGACCTTGACCTTCAGGTGACCTTCAAGTGACCTTCAAGGTCAAGGTCAAACTACTAAGCCTACCAATGACATCATACACAAAGAAATGCTTTACACATTTTTCCTACCAAAATACATGTGACCTTGACACAAGGTCAAGGTCATCCAAGGTCATGCAACACAAAGCTGTTAATTCAAGGCATAGGAAGCACAATGGTGCTTATTGGCACTTTCTACCATGAGATATAGTCACTTTTAGTGGTTCACTACCCCATTTTGGTCACATTTCATAAGGGTCAAAGTGACCTTGACCTTGATGATATGTGAACAAATGTGTCTCATGATGAAAGTATAACATGTGTACTACAATCTTATGAAGTTTGGAAGAGTTATCTTCCATAGTTCAGGGTCAAGGTCACTTCAAAATATGTATACAATCCAACTTTGAAGAGCTCCTGTGACCTTGACCTTGAAGCAAGGTCAACCAAACTGGTATCAAAAGATAGGGCTTGCTTTGACCTATATACCACTTGTAGCTAAGGTCGCCATTCTCAATAACGTGGGAGAAAATTGGGAAAATGTGAAAAATGACTGTTTTTGACACCACATTTATGGCTCCTGTGACCTTGACCTTGAAGCAAGGTCAAGTCACTATGTACGTTTTTGAGGCCTTGTCATCATACACCATCATGCCACATTTGGTGTTGATAGACTTAATAGTCTCCGAGAATCCGAGAAAAATCCAACGTTTAAGTTTTTTACGCCCGGACGGACGGACGACACGGCTCAGTACATAGACTCACTTTTGCTTCGCATGTGAGTCAAAAAACTGGATACTACTAACTTAACTCTTAACGTCCTGTGCCGCTCCTGAGGCTTAAATCCTATGCCGCTTGTAAAATTTTGCATGTGATTCATGCCTAAGGAACCAAGGGAGATTACTCTGGCAGGAAGCTCTCTATGATTGAAGGAAAATACTGAACTACATCCGGTTGGTTAGTGTGTCATAGTAAATTTTTAAAACAGATGTCGCTCAATTTCTACGGAGTAATTTGGCATTTTTGCTCAATTTTTTGTGAGCGTTCACCATTGTGGAGATGGGGAACAATAATGCCGACTATGGTTGAGGCAGTGATTCGTTTTTTAAAATCGAAATGGTTTGATCTAGACACATTAGACTCGAAAAGTCGCCTCAGCATGATGTAACTGTTTCCCGTGCCCACACAAGTGATATATCGGACCTGTGGGCAAAATATTTCCACTCCGTTTAGCGCACCTGTGGGCAAAATAGTTCTACTGTGGAGGAGTTTTCTAACAATCCTTTCAATGAAGCAGTTGTTTCACAAATATCAATCGGACTTGATGTAGAACCAGTAGAGACTAGAGTATTTCTGCAACTCTTTTCCAGCGGAAATGTTCGTCATGATCCATGACTTGACTTTAGGCAAGGCAGAATAACAACGGAACAATCATCAACAATCATCACGGACGTCAATCATTCAATGTGATGGGCGTCATTCAGCTGCAGCTCAATCAGGTGCTACTGAAGCAAGCAATGTAAGCTGAGACAGCCAGTGGTTACCAATGTTATGTCAAGGAATTGTTGCGAAATCATCACAGGTCTATTTCCATTAATTTACCTGTAATTAAGCAAATTACATGCAAATAAAGCAAAGAAAAAAAATAAAAAACACTATACTTGATCTTAGAAAGACCAACATTCATTTCTGACTACACACAAAAAATTTCTTACAGATCCATACAGAATAATAGAAGTAGGAATTTTAAAAACAAATCAACCGTGTTATGTGTCATTTTCTCTTGTAGTTGTGAAAATCCTTATAGGATTTTAAGAGTTAATCAGTTAACAAATTCAGTCATGTTGTGAAGCAGTGGTATTGACATGCAAAACATAATTTCACATCCTTTAAGATGTCCTAGAATAAAAGTAACAAGAAGGGCAAAGCCCATACGACTCACATGCTTGACCTTGACCTTTATATGACCTTGACCTTCAGGTGACCTTCAAGGTCAAGGTCAAACAACTAAACCTACCAATGACACCATACACTAAGAAATGCTTTACACATTTTTCCTACCAAAATACATGTGACCTTGACCCAAGGTCAAGGTCATCCAAGGTCATGCAACACAAAGCTGTTAATTCAAGACATAGGAAGCACAATGGTGCTTATTGGCACTTTCTACCATGAGATAGTCACTTTTAGTGGTTCACTACCCCATTTTGGTCACATTTCATAAGGGTCAAAGTGACCTTGACCTTGATGATATGTGAACAAATGTGTCTCATGATGAAAGTATAACATGTGTACTACAATCTTATGAAGTTTGGAAGAGTTATCTTCCATAGTTCAGGGTCAAGGTCACTTCAAAATAGGTCAGGGTTCATACAGGTTATCGTCCACAAAAAGTAAGGACTTTTTAAGGACTTTTAAAGGACTTTTTAAAGGACATTTTACGAACTTTATAAAGAACAACTGAGGGATCTCTGACTCGCTTCTCCCTTTAAATACACACATACCCCACACTAAACACACATTTTTCTCTTACTCATGTCTATCTTAATCATCATTCTTTAAAAACAAAGTAAATTTAAGTCATTTATGACACATAAACATGTATAAAACATAGACCTATTTTAGTGATGGAGTTGATCTGTGTACTTTAACATACCTCCTTTTTATAACACATTATTGGGGTCCTCCATCCTCCTCTTTTTTCCCCTTCATTTTTTTTAAAATAAATATTTCATTTATTATTTACTCATTTCATTCTTTCCTATTTTAAACAAAAAAGTGATGTACGCCCCTAAAAAATAACAAATATATCAAATTAAAACAAGCAATAAAATAATTAATTAATAAATATATAAAAAAATAATAATAATCATAAATTAAACAATAATATCAGAATTAGTAATTATATATTGCAGTGCATAAATTATAATGTCTACAGCCTCTAACATCTAACATAGTAAATGTCGAAGTGCTGCTTCTTAAAAAGAACAAACTTCTTTGCTGAAAGGCAATGTCTATCACATGTGGCAATGAAAGAGTTAACCAGATTAAGAAATGATAAAGCAGTGTATTTTTTAAAAACAAAAATAAAAATAAAAACAGTTGCAGTAAACACATATAGGCCTATTAACAAAAATAGAAATTGTTAATTCAAAATAAAACTTACTCATATAGCTTCCAGTTCACGTTAGGGCCATCCATGGATAGCTGCAGAAGCTTGCGATGACCAAACTCGAGGATCACGGGCTCAAGGCGCTCATGAAGGTCAACTGCTGCCGCATGCCCCATGAATTCTGAACGAAGGTAGTTTGTCGCCACCACATTATTCTCCCACACCCTCACATGGATATCCAGCTGCTTTTGCTGCAGATCATCATTCAGGCTCTCGTCAAATAACAAGACGTAGGATGTCTCAGATTTCACTCTGTCCTTCAGTTCATTAAAGAAATGGCGAGCGATTCCAAATGTTGACAAGTATGACGACTTCCTTTCTCCACACTTGTAACTGGCTGCAATCTGGCTGTCAGGAAACATTGCTGCAAACACTTTGCCGTTGTCTTCACATGATTTATAGCTGTAGTGGCTGCTGACCGCTTTCAATGTCCAGATTATTTCAGCTTTCAAAGTATCTGTGCTGGAAAATGGCTGAGCAGAAGAAGGCCTGGTACTGACAGTAGAACTACTAGTCGCAGCATGGGTTACAGTTGAAGTTGAAGGCCCAGTCTTTTCGAGAAATGCGGACATGGGCACGGCAGGTCTTGAAGCTTTTACAAAACGTTCATGTTTTGCCCCCTTGTGGTGCGCCAGTACAGAAGAATGACCGCCAGCAGCAACATCAAAAGTTTTTTTGCACACTGAACAATAAGCTTTCCGGGTGTTTCCCTTTGGATCACGTTGCAGCCACTCTCTGAATTCGGCCGATTCCAACCACTTATCATTGAATAAACACCTTCCAGGCATCTTTCAGTTTCCAAAATGGCGCAAGTTTCACCGGCACAAGCCACCACCACTAACTAGCAAGAGGTAAATTTATCAGGGGAGGTCACTCCTGCATATAGGGGGTCAGAGTCGCTTCCCTTCTGCAAAAATGCTGGTAGCAGACGCTTTGTTGGCGACATCGAAATGAAAATGTCATTTTTTTCTCAGTTATTCTTAAACTAAAGTACTGCTTTGAAATTATTTCAAGGAAAATCCCATTTTCGAAGGACTTTTAAGCACCTTGCTAGTAAACTGATAGAAAACTTTAATTTCGAAGGACTTTTAAGGCCTTAAAAAAGGGGTGTCAAAATCTAAGTACTTTTAAGGTTTTTCATGACCTGTACGAACCCTGTAGGTATACAATCCAACTTTGAAGAGCTCCTGTGACCTTGACCTTGAAGCAAGGTCAACCAAACTGGTATCAAAAGATAGGGCTTGCTTTGACCTATATACCACTTGTAGCTAAGGTCGCCATTCTCAATAACGTGGGAGAAAATTGGGAAAATGTGAAAAATGACTGTTTTTGACACCACATTTATGGCTCCTGTGACCTTGACCTTGAAGCAAGGTCAAGTCACTATGTAGGTTTTTTGAGGCCTTGTCATCATACACCATCATGCCACATTTGGTGTTGATAGACTTAATAGTCTCCGAGAAAAATCCAACGTTTAAGTTTTTTACGCCCGGACGGACGCCCGACACGGCTCAGTACATAGACTCACTTTTGCTTCGCATGTGAGTCAATAAAAACCAACTTCTATTTCTCATGTGATAACACAAGACAACTGATAACACATTAGTTACTTCTTGTTATGTGAAGGAGTGCACTTGAAGTATCAATCAATTTCCAAACTAGAACAAGACTCTTAAATAAAACAAACACTTACCACGAATCCATAGCCATTCTTTAGCATGATGTCTCTTATTCTGCCATAGCCTCGAAAGAATCGTTCGACATCTTTGTCTCTGGCATGATATGATAATCTGCCGATGTACACTCTCGTACCCATGGCTGAAACCCACAAAAAAATCATTTACATGAGGCATGCAGGCACTCTTCACAAGGCACAATCTACCTGAAAGGGAAAGGGGGTAAGAAAGAAAAGAAACAAGAAGGGCAAAGCCCATATGACTCACATGCTTGACCTTGACCTTTACATGACCTTGACCTTCAGGTGACCTTCAAGGTCAAGGTCAAACAACTAAACCTACCAATGACATCATACACTAAGAAATGCTTTACACATTTTTCCTACCAAAATACATGTGACCTTGACCCAAGGTCAAGGTCATCCAAGGTCATGCAACAAGGGCTGTTAATTCAAGACATAGGAAGCACAATGGTGCTTATTGGCACTTTCTACCATGAGATATGGTCACTTTTAGTGGTTCACTACCCCATTTTGGTCACATTTCATAAGGGTCAAAGTGACCTTGACCTTGATGATATGTGACCAAATGTGTCTCATGATGAAAGTATAACATGTGCCCCACATAATTATTAAGTTTGAAACAGTTATCTTCCATAGTTCAGGGTCAAGGTCACTTCAAAATATGTATACAATCCAACTTTAAAGAGCTCCTGTGACCTTGACACAAGGTCAACCAAACTGGTATCAAAAGATAGGGCTTACTTTGCCCTATATACCATATATAGGTCAGGTATCCAATCTCAAAAACTTTAGAAAAAATTGAGAAAATGTGAAAAATGACTGTTTTTTAGACAACATTTATGGCCCCTGCGACCTTGACCTTGAAGCAAGGACAAGTCACTATGTATGTTTTTTGAGGCCTTGTTATCATACACCATCATGCCAAATTGGGTGTTGATAGACTTAATAGTCTCCGAGAAAAATCCAACGTTAAAGTTTTTCACGGACGCCCGGACGCCCGGACGGACGACACGGGTGAGTACATAGACTCACTTTTGCTTCGCATGTGAGTCAAAAAAGTGTGTGTGTGTGTGTTTTTTTGTTTACAGTAACATGGCAAAGGAAAAATAGGGTTGGTAGGTTGGCCTGAACTTTTTAAGAAGAGGTTCGATTGAAAATAACAAAAAAATTCTTTTTTGCTGAAAATGAAACCACCTTAATTTAGTTATTAAACTTTTTTTTAATTCCCCGTGCTCACAGGGGAGGAAGGGATGGATGGATGGCCTATCAATATCAACATTTGTAGGCTATATAAGGCCATTAAGCACAAAACTTACTAGAATAGTTTAGAGGAATGGCAAATGAAGTCATGATGTCCCTATGTATTCGCCTCGAATCACATAGGGAGACACGGTGGGTCAATTCTGACCCCCAACACACAGGGGACCTCACAGGGGAGGGAAAATGGGACAGCACAGTTACTTGATTACTGTCAGTGTCAATTTCCTTTTTCTGAAAAAACTTTTTTGGGGGTGGAGTGGGGGTGTATGAACAAAACAAAACACCCTAAAAATTTATGGTTGGCAGAAAAAAACGTCAGTTGAGTTACATAAATAATTTCTTTTCCCGCTGATGGATGCACAGGTTTCCATTTAAAGAGTTGATTTCAACTGCACTTATTCTGTTATAAATTCATGTTGGAAGAGACAGTTGACTTAAGTTAAAATGAGTCTCAAATTCAAATTAAAATTCACCTGTTAAATTCATAACAGACACAAATAACTGATATGACTTGAAAATTAATAAAACAACCTCAAAAGTAAACATGACAACAGCAAAAAAGGTTGTGGTTATGGTAATGTAGGGGGAAGGGGAGAAGGATAGCCAACTTTGTTTGTTCATTTCTGGAGTGTACCACTTTTTCCATCAGTTTCTCATTTCTGCTATCATAAAAAGTATTGCACTGAATATGTAGCTCACCTTTTGAGCTTTCTAGACATATATGGTTTATATGGGCTGCCTTCGTTCCTTCTGTTAAATGTTTAAACGTGGTCTGTGTAAATGCAGGGTGGAATCTCTCCAGAAGACAGCCCATTTCATCCTTCACTCTAGAATCCAAGTGTGATGGCGTTTGAGAAGAAGACAATCGAGTACCCTCCTGAGACAATGCTCCGGTCTATCTGCAAGAACTGCTAAAAGACTACAAGCCAGTGCGAAATTTAAGATCTTCCAGTCAAAAACTCATAGATGTTCCGAAGAAAAAAAACAAAAGCATATGGTAACAGGAACAACATTCCAGAACGACTCAGAAAGTCATGGAGTCTAGAAGATTCTTAAAAAGGACTAAAAAACACATCTTTTTAGCCAAGAACCTTGTTTTGGTGACTATGTTGCGCATTGAGCATGCCTGCTAGTTGTGAAGTCTTGCGCATAACAAGAATACACATACATATATACATACATGTAATGATGTATACATACCCATTGTAGGATGAGACAAGTCTTCTGCAAACTTTACTATCTTAGATTTCAATGCTCAAGTTGTTGTCACTGAGATCAAGCGAAAAATCTTAATATCCGCCATCTTAGCAGGATAAAAACTGGAATGCATTAGAAGAAGACTAATGTGTCTATCCATTTTGAGGAATAAAGATTGGACGATGATGGTAAAAAATTGTATCAAATAATTAAGATGGTTTGATTACAACTATACTCCTGTGAGAATATTGATGATAAATTTTACTTTTATAATTGGGACACACCTGAAAACAATTTGTAAACAAACATGCTGATTGAGGGGATTGTCCTGACACCATACCTGGCAGATGTGCACAAAGTGTAATGAATTAGCCAGTCCACACGGCCCACGCGGTCGCTGGGCTTAGCCAATCGCTGACGTGGAAACTAGTATATTTTTAGCGCAGACCTATCTGCTCACACTGGTCTCACAAATACGGCACTGTCTGGAAGCAGCGTCTCTTTGACTCCATCACGCGTTTTCGCTTTGGTTCTAGCCTATCGCACAACCACAACAAAATGGTTGTTCACTGCCAGTGGGGCACATGCTCTGGTGATCAACGATATCCCGATAAAATAGTAGGAGGCAAATTGCATTAATTTCCCTCTGTAAAAAGCTGAAGAGACAATGGCATGGCGTGGATCAAGGCGTGCTGCCTTGCCTTAGAGACAACAAGAACAAAGGAGCAGAGTGGGCGCGAAGTTGAGATCCATCGCGGGCACTGTGCAACTTCACAGATCACGCTACAGAGTAGAGGTAGGAAAACGATGCTCTCTCTCTCTCTGGGCTGTAAGCGTGAGTGCTCGATCGTGCAATTACTAGTGGCGCCCACGTGGTTCAAGCATGGTGCCGTTGGAATGGCGGGCGGCCACGTGGTGTCTCATGGCACGCTGCTGAGTTGGAATGACCCAAATAGCAGCCATGGGTTAGCCCACTGGTGTTAGACCTCTCAGGCGGTTTGTCTCTCCCTTCTCTGCATGCATGAACGAACTCATTGCAGAACTTGTGTGCTTTTCGGCCATGTCTAACGCGTTCTGTTCTACACTGGCACGTAGTGGTAGCGATCGCCAGGAATGGCAGCAGATTGGCTACCCCATGGGCGAAGGCTGTTCCTACCAAACTGACCTGACTCTAAGCGCTCGCTGTAAGACATCCCCCGACATTCACTCGACAACTTGGTAGCCCTGCGCTGGACTGGATAGTCGATGTGGTGGTTAATTTTTTCGCATTGATCTGAAGCACCGAGCTGTCACCTCCACCGTTGAATCCTCTTGCTCATAGATCCTAATATCGTCTAAATAACATGAGTAGTATTTATTAATACCCCTATCTATCACAGTGTGAGAAATCTTCTTACTGTCTGGCAAAAATGATACACAAATGCTGTCCGGAATACCACGCAACGAGTCAGTCGGCGTTCTCGCTGATGCCATTTTGAGACCACGCGATTTCCCGCGGCAAAGGGGTGTGTCGTGGATGGGCTAATAACGAAACCTGTCGACAACTGCAATCACAGCTACGTTTTATTAATCTATAGAGCCTTCATGCGAACATATTCGCTTAGCATTAGCGGTTTCAAATTCAGTACTCTTTGTCGTGATAGGACAGTGATTGCTATTCATCCTCAAATCATCTTACACCATATGTGGGGATCAGACTCTTCATTCTAGCTACGTCAGGCACACAAAACTGTCTATTCAATCCAGAACTATTGACTGTTGTTGGAATTCAAAAGAGCTTTAGTGCCTACATCATACATAAAATCACACTTTGATCAGAATGTTTTGCTACAATCAGAGATCACAAGCTCATGAGCATCATTTACTGATTTAGGTCATAGCACCTGTTGTGTATCAGCGAGACAGTGAATCACTACTGATAAAGGATAGGCATTGTTGACTGAAAAGCGTGGCTGACTCCAGTTGCTGACATTGTTTCGTTTTTCATCACTTTGTGCACACCTGCCAGCTACAGCGTCAGACACTCACCTCATTCATATTCCCGGTGATTTTTGTGTGTAATCAAACTAACTTCTTAATGGTTTGATGCAATTTTTTTACCATCATCGACCGATCTTTATTCCTCAAAAAGTATGGACTCATACTCTTCTACTATATCAGTACATGTAATGATGTATAAATGGCTCATTCTCTGGAAATGTACCCAAGGAGGGGTTACGTCATTCTGTAAACCCGAGTCAGTAGTGACTCTGGCACAGTTCCTATGAATGTGCAATAGGCTTGACCTTTCGCATTACAGCCTTGCGCCAAAAATAGTTCGTTCTGATACAATTTTTCTCTACACTTTTTACAGAAATCATTTAGATGTCAAAACTTGTTTCCATTTCAACACAAACATTTTATTGTATCGAATAAACGCTTGTTTGTTGTCTCAACAAGAGTAAGTTAAGAGTTTTGTGCGAAATAGTCTTAGAACTACTTTAACCCATAGCGTGCCGCCGGCGGGAATTCCCGCCCAGCTTGTTTTCACCGCTGTGTGCTGACGGCGGGAGATTCCGCCCGCGCTCGGTCGCTAAGGGTGGGTTAGTTTGAACCCAGTTATCTCCCTTGAAAATGACATCAACTATCTATAAATACCACAGCAGGAAAGCGGACATCCCGAGCTTTCTGCGCATGTGCAGTTTGTATGGGCGATCTCTACAAAGTTTTCGAGTAAATTCGCTCCGAAGTTTTATGTTTTTTTTTTGCGTCAAGTTTTGTCAGAAGACATCGATGAGCGTGTAATAGAGCTTTTGTTTGGCGAGGATTCAGACAAAGAGTTCGAGCCTTTCAATCTAGATGATGTTGCCGAGGCAGAAGCAGAATTGCAGCGATTCCGATCGCGGGAAGATGGCGAAGTTCGAACCGTTACCGTGCATCGGAGCGAGCATCGTCAAGTAGATCAACTTCAAGACATGCATCAGGAAGCGCATCACGCTCTTTCCGACAGCAGGCTTTCGAAAATGCTTAGCTTCCTTCCTCCCTTCTGTCAGACGTCTGGCCTACTTGTTCACACTGAGAGCGACGATGCCAACAAGATTTTCGCTTACTTCTTCGATGACGATGTATTTGGACTAATGACCGAACAAACAATCAGGTATGCGTCGCAATATTTCGCAGCCCATCCAGTCGACCAACTCGCGCCTCACTCACGGTTTCGAGATTGAAGATTTTAAACCTGCTGTAGAGATTTTTGCTTGATTTCCTAGATAGTTTTCAACCTGCTATGGACACTGCATGTTGCCTTGGGTAGAAGCTGTGTGTGTGTGTGTGTGTGTGTGTGTGTGCGTGTGTGTGTGTGATTTTCCAGTTTCAGCCATTTTTATTAGTATGTCATTGTACCTGTAGTAACATGTAGATATTCCATTGGTGTCATTTTGTGGATGTGTAAATAGTTATGCTTATAATTCCTAATGAAAATCATTTGCTTTCAACAAGGTTAGAGTGATTGTTTTTAGGCACTGTGATCAGTGTCTTCCCCACTCCCAACCACACCCCTACTCCATGATCACAGCAAGGACTTTTGAGGTGCATGTAAGGATTTGAGGCCTTTTTTGTCATTCTTTTTACTAGGTAACTTATTAGAAATCAAGCCTGATAATTGCTGGAGGTCATGATTAGATAATAAAGTTAGTGTAAAGGCATTTCATTGGTCTGTTTTGTTGTTGTTGTTGTTTTATTTCATTTTGATAATAAAACGCAGGTATTATGATAAATTTCATTCAAGTGCTGCATACCACTGTGTACAGAATTCTCTTGGCTACAACTTTTATTCTTTGCATTTTTTGATCAGAGGTGAAGAAGAATATGAAAATCGACTTCAAAGACGGTGACCGTTTTTGGAGTAAATTCTGGGGAGAAAAGTCAGCACAGAGCAATGACGCATGGTTAAAAAAACTTGGCAACGTAAGGGTTAACCCTTACGCTGCTGAGGTTTCTTTGCATATCGTCATTGCTGCTTGCTGACCTATTTTCCCTAAATTTACTCCAAAAACGGTCACCGTCTTTGAAGCCCATTTTCATATTCTTCTTCCCCTCTGATCAAAAAGTGCAAAGAATAAAAGTTGTAGCTGAGAGAATTCTGTACACAGTGGTATGCAGCACTTGAATGAAATTTATCATAATACCTGCGTTTTATTCTCAAAATAAAATAAAACAACAACAGCAAAACAGACCAATGAAATGCCTTTACACTAACTTTATTATCTAATCATAACCTCCAGCAATTATCAGGCTTGATTTCTGAACGGTTACCTAGTAAAAAGAAGGACAAAAAAGGCCTCAAATCCTTACATGCACCTCAAAAGTCACCACGTACTTGCTGTGATCATGGAGTAGGGGTGTGGTTGGGAGTGGGGAAGACGCTGATCACAGTGCCTAAAAACAATCACTCTAACCTTGTTGAAAGCAAACGATTCTCATGAGGAATTATAAGCATAACTATTTACTCATCCACAAAATGACACCAATGGAATATCTACATGTTACTACAGGTACAATGACATACTAATAAAAATGGCTGAAACTGGAAAATCACACACACACACGCACACACACACACACACACAGCTTCTACCCAAGGCAACATGCAGTGTCCATAGTAGGTTGAAAACTATCTAGGAAATCAAGCAAAAATCTCTACAGCAGGTTTAAAATCTCCAATCTCGAAACCGTGAGTGAGGCGCGAGTTGGTCGACTGGATGGGCTGCGAAATATTGCGACGCATACCTGATTGTTTGTTCGGTCATTACATTAGTCCAAATACATCGTCATCGAAGAAGTAAGCGAAAATCTTGTTGGCATCGTCGCTCTCAGTGTGAACAAGTAGGCCAGACGTCTGACAGAAGGGAGGAAGCTAAGCATCTTCGGAAGCCTGCTGTCGGAAAGAGCGTGATGCGCTTCCTGATGCACGTCTTGAAGTTGATCTACTTGACGATGCTCGCTCCGATGCACGGTAACGGTTCGAACTTCGACATCTTCCCGCGATCGGAATCGCTGCAATTCTGCTTCTGCCTCGGCAACATCATCTAGATTGAAAGGCTCGAACTCTTCGTCTGAATCCTCGCCAAACAAAAGCTCTATTACACGCTCATCGATGTCTTCTGACAAAACTTGACGCAAAAAAAACATCAAACTTCGGAGCGAATTTACTCGAAAACTTTGTAGAGATCGCCCATACAAACTGCACATGCGCAGAAAGCTCGGGATGTCCGCTTTCCTGCTGTGGTATTTATAGATAGTTGATGTCATTTGCAAGGGAGATAACCGCGTTCAAACTAACCCACCCTCAGCGATCGAGTGCGGGCGGGAGATCCCGCCGTCCGCACACAGCGGTGAAACCAAGCTCGGCGGGAATTCCCGCCGGCCGCACGCTAAGGGTTAACGGCGTATGTCAGGGAGCACATCGGCTATCCCACAAGCCTCTCGTGTGACCTCCGTTTGCATAAATTGGGCAAAAACCTTCCAGCACGTGATGTGAACTGTGCTAGAGATACTTTTGCCGGTAGGCGAAATCTCTAGTTTACTAGAATGGGGTTACGCTCTTAAATTGGTCAGACCAAAAGTATTACACTATAAGACCAAAATATATTCAAGTAGACAAACAAAAAACATATTTAAGAAACACCATGAGCAATGGGAAAAGGCTTAGTGTAAAATTTGAGCTTTTATCGCTAGTTGTGTTGACAAAATGTGCCGATTTCAGCTGGCCAGTTTGTTACATGACACTGAGACAAAAGTTTATTTACTAGGGGACCAACTTTGACAACACACAAACAAGGCTGCTTTTGTACATGTGGTGTTGGAAATAACACACGTCGATCAATAAAGCTTTCAAGAGATAGATAAGATAAAACTGGCTTGTAAAGTATTCCTGTTTTGTTTTTGTGCATTTGAATGTCTGAATGGGTTGATATTTTACAAACACAAAATGGGTCAGAGAAGGGTGACTCTCAGTTTCCATACACTGCACACGCTGGATCATTTCTAACCTATCTTACCCCAAATGGATCTCTAGTAAAAACATTTTTGTGCCCCTTTTACACAAAAAGAGGGCTTTTGAGTGTGTGGTACAACCATTTTTAGCGTTTTTAATCGACCCTGACGATCGTAACACGATTTTGTCATTCATGGTCGAAACTTCGCTGGCTTCGTGGATCGCTTTCGCCTAGCAGGCGACAGGTTCGCATACAAATCATCACTGCTAGCAGACCTGTTTACCTTAAGTTGTGCAAAATAGGGAGATGGCGACTCAAAAATCGGGAGATTTCAATAAAAAGCGGGAGATTTTTATTTTTAGATATGTGTACCATCCCAGGTCACAAACTTCATAACAATTGAATAAAAATCAGCTGAAAGTGGAATAAAAAACTCAGAAATCAGCTGAAACGCCAATAAGTCCCATCTCTGATCAGGGAGGCGAAAAGTCAAATTCTCTCTCTTGCGCGCGCCGGCGCTCACTCTCTCTCTCTCTCGTGCGCGCGCGCGCAAGTTCTCTCTCGTGCGCGCACAAGTTCTCTCTCTCGCGCTCTGTCTCTCTCTCTCTGTCTCTTTCTCTCTCATTCTTGCCTCCGTGGCTCACATTTATGTCTTTTTTGCAGAACGTGCAACCCCGCCTGATTGCGATTTAGACGATGGGCAAAATGCAGGGAATTCGGATTTTCACTCAGCCTTCCACTTTGCGTTGTACTTTACTCTCTTTCTGCTTTTGACATCAGTGGACTTTCTTTTCTCATCCTCTGTGTCACACTCATTGTCGGATTCAGAATCGGTTCCGCGATTCTTTCTCATTGACTTTTTAATCGACGCCATCATTCGGATCGGTCAAGCAAAATGGTGGCTATTCCAGGTTGTAAACTGGCTCTCGATTGGTCAAAGGCCCTGACTCAACCAATCAAAAAAAGTGTACTGCAGATCGGCAGAACGACCTTCAGTGGCGTGGTAGAAAGTTCGGATCGTCATGTAAACGCTTCGGAAACGAAATAAACTTTTCAAAAATTTTCATTTTCGAGAGATCGGTGGGAAAAAAATCGGGAGATTTACGAAGCTAGCGGGAGGTTGGGAAATAGGGTCTGAAATCGGGAGTCTCCCGCCAAAATCGGGAGAGTAAACAGGTCTGTGCTAGGAAGCGCGAAATTTACCGGAAGTCGGAAAAAACTCATATTCATACATATAATAAACCAATTCGAGTTTCTCTCTCAGATTAGTTAGACTTTGTCCGATTGTTTCGACCGTAAGATAGCAGTAATTTGTATTGAAAAATCAGGTCAATCTTTTTATCGTTTGGTTCCACGACAAGAGTATGAAATCTCGTTTCCAGCGAGATTTGGAGCTTCTGCAAACATGGCTGACAACGGTCAGAATGGTAAGTTGCTTGGGCTTTGTCCATAAATTTTTTTCATTGTCAAAACTTGTTATACCGTCAGATTGTAACCACCATCAGATTATCTGCAACTTTTCGAAGCAAATCTAGCCTAAAAACCTACCAGTTATGCATCGTGTCAACATGATTGACTCGTTCTCTTCCACAGTTGGCGGAGAACGTTTCAATTTTGCTGGTTTTCAGCATTATGCGATCGCGCAATTTTTTCTACAAAACGGGACAAAAACTGGTTTTGGTCTCTTTGTAACTACCGTCAGGTTTGACAGGAAATTGATTTCGTCCATTGTAACCACCATCAGACTGGACTTTGGTCCATTGTAACCACCAACACAGGATGCCACACAGACACCAGCTCAGCCCCTGTCTGCATTCAACAAGAAAAAGGAGCGAGCGGCAAGAAAGATTCTTTTCAAACACATTGCACCAAATCAGTTTGGCGCTGCGATTGCATCCATCCTGAAGCATGCCAAAAAGTCACCACGAAAGAGGACAAGCCTTCAGTACCATCTTGGAAGTTCTCCTGAACTCAGGAAATGCTTCAATGCTAAACTGAAAGAACTGAAGACAAAAAGAAATTGTGCTTCTAAAACTGCGAGAGAATTGTTTGAGAATGTGCTTGGGGTAAAGGGGAAGGGGGGTAGAAAGAGAAAAGCAAAGACACAGAAGGAAAAGGCAAAGGCTGCCAGAGAGGCTGTCCTCCAGTACCTGGAAGAGGTGAGCATCAACCTCCCGGGAAAAAAGATTGTTGACCGAAAGTCAGGCAAGCCAAAAAAAATTATTGCCGAAACGGACCAAGCGGGTCCACAGGGAATTTGTCAGGGCGCACCCTGTGTACAAAGTGAGCCTGCGCACGTTTTACTGCCTAATCCCAAGTCACATTCTGAAAGTGAAAGCAAAACATCAGGCTTTTAGGCAATGCCTGTGTGAGATTTGCGAAAATTTGGATTTGGCGCTTGATGTCTTGAATGTCCACCTTGAGATTCCAATTGATGGTAGGGATGTGCTGGTTGAGGGCACGCTGTGTCAAAACCCAGATTTAAACTGTCTGGAGAGACAATGCGATCGATGTGGAACAGATTCCTTGAAATGTCACATTCTCACAAATCTCAAGACAAACCTGACGGCAACTGTGAAGTGGAAGGTCTGGGGCAAGAACGGTTGCCGGCTCGACAAACTGGTCAAGGTGGGCTCTCTGGACCAGTTGGTCAGTTCAGTAATGCAAATGGCACAGACATTTGCATGACATACGTTTGCCCATAGATGGCAATACACGCAGATGCGCAATGTATTGTCATCTATGGACCAACGTACTGCTGTCTGCGTGTTTGATTTCGCAGAAAATCACTTGTGTCGCCACCAAGATGAGGTTGCCTCAGCCAAGTTACGGTCCACCCAGTAGTCTGTCACTACCGCTCTGATGGTGGGGAAGCAGTGACAGACTACCAGGTGTTCTTGTCAGATGATTTGAACCACGACTCTGCCATGGTTCAAGCCATACTTGACAGTCATTCTTCATCTCAAAACCCGTCTTCCAAATTTGGAGAATATTGTTGTCTTTTCAGATGGATGTGCTGCACAATACAAATCAAGGCTGCCATTTTTTCACTTGGCGAACAGAACAGGCATTCCTATTCAGTGGAACTTCTTTGGGTCGCGTCATGGAAGGAGTATGTGTGATGCTTGTGGGGGTGTTGTGAAGCGGCTAGTGGATGAAGATGTACTGGCTTTGGATGTGGTTGTGCAGAATGCAGCACAGATGTATGAACACTGCAATCAGAACTACCAATTATCAGAAGATGACAGCCATCCTTGTCCACAACTTCCATTTGATCGAACCCAAAGACGCAGTGTCTCCTCTAAGGATGTCAGAACGCGAGTTCCAGACTGCAGGAAAATTCATAGTGTTCACTCACTTGCAATGGCAAGATACTGACAAGAAAATGTTCCTGTTTTTGCCCGGGCTGTCTTGCTGCTGATGGAAGCTGTGAAAACACCCCAGTCACTGGGATTTGGAAAGAGGTGGTGATGGGACAGGATGGAGTGCCAACAAGTGCAGAGTTGCAGCATGTTGAAGAAGCAGAAGAGGAGGAAGAGAATGACCCACCTCCATGTGTTGAAGCTATTAGAATCCCCTCGCGCACATATTACCGTCACCTGTTGTAAGACCTCAGCTCATATTCTAGTTTCGCGGAGGTGGAGGCAGTGATTGACCAGAGACTTTCAAATGACCAGTATCCCTTACCCCCTTTAAAAGAACACACCTTTTTCAGTTGTCATGGGGTAGTTGATGCAATGGCCAAGGAACTTCTTCCTGATGACACGGACCTTTTCCCTGTGATGACAAAGGGCGATGGAAAGTGTATACCTCGCAGCATCAGCAGGTTAGTCTTTGGAAATAAAGGTCATCATGAAGAAATGCGGTGTCGCATTGTTGCTGAAATGGTTTTGAACAAGGAAACAATGCTCTCATGCGAGGGTATCTGGCGAGAAGGTGAGCATGCTTCACGCATGCAGAAGCTCATCGCCATTCATGACGAAGATTCACCTTTCCTTGATGATGGTATCCCGGGAACCCCAGAACAGCTGCGCCATATTTTTGACAAAGAGGTTGTCTTTGTGGCTCAAGGCGCTGCTACCATGGGTATCTGGGAACTTTGGGCAGCTGCCTGCTTTCTGGGTGTGAAAGTAATCTCCAGATACCCTGCTGGTTATGGGTGGGAAACATCCGCTGAACTGAATGATAGAATTATCTGTCCCAGTTCAGTGGATGTGGTTCACCCAACTGATCAAATCACATTCCACATCTTGTGGTGTTCTACAAGAGAGGACATGCAAAGACGGCACTGGGTGGCAAATCATTTTGCTCCTTTGATGAAACTCGATTGTGTGCCAGAGGGTGTCTCGGTTTCATCAGATGAACAAACTGATGGCCAACCAGAGCCAAGTCCTGGCGACACCTTCCTTGTGCTTTGGAAGGGAGTCAAGTGGGTGGCTCAGATCCTGAGTCATAGTCCTGAACATGGGACTGTACTGATCTCCTTCATGTGGGAGAGAAGGGTCGGTGGCACTGGTGTATATTACTGGCCAGGGAAAGAAGATCTGTCAGAAGAGCCAGTCTCGTGCTTGGAGAAGAAAGTTACCCTAGCACTAGATGAGAAACTGAGCACGCAGAGGTTGCAGTTCTTCCGAATTGTGTAGTTTGGAAGCCTTGGTCAGGCAGAGTTTAAAGGCACACTCAAGAACAGGGCCCTCACACTCGGAAACCGAAACGCATGATGGGAATCGTTACCAATTTTTGAAGTTTGTCTACTTATGATTTTTAGTAGCCATTTGTCAATTATACTTTGGCTGTTATATTGGTATTTGCAGCTTTGTAATTAAACTTTGATTGCCTTCATGCAATGATCACATTTTCAGTATATTCCTACCTATTCAATGTGTTGTCTTGATTGTAAATCACTAGACATACAATGTCTGATGGGGGTTACGACTGGACCAAATTTTTTTTTGGGGGGGGGGCTGTGTTTTGCTCATTTGCATGCAGTAATGATCAATAAAAGCATGGTTTGAAGTTTATCTGAGCTTGTTTTGTTCATATGTAATGAATATATAATTCCAAAGCAGTGTGTGTTGTATTTCAGAAAAAAAAGGAAAATTATATCTGATGGTGGTCGCGAAGGACAACAAGAAGGGCAAAACCCTTATGACTCACATGCTTGACCTTGACATGACCTTGACCTTCAGGTGACCCTCAAGATCAAACAACTACACCTAGCAATGACATCATACACTAAGAAATGCTTTACACATTTTTCCTACCAAAATACATATGGCCTTGACCCAAGGTCAAGGTCATCCAAGGTTACGCAACACAAAGCTGTTAATTCAAGACATAGGAAGCACAATGGTGATTATTGGCACTTTCTACCATGAGATATGGTCACTTTTAGTGGTTCACTACCCCATTTTACTCACATTTCATAAGGGTCAAAGTGACCTTGACCTTGATGATATGTGACCAAATGTGTCTCATGATGAAAGTATAACATGTGCCCCACATAATTATTAAGTTTGAAACAGTTATCTTCCATAGTTCAGGGTCAAGGTCACTTCAAAATATGTATACAATCCAACTATGAAGAGCTCCTGTGACCTTGACCTTGAAGCAAGGTCAACCAAACTGGTATCAAAAGATAGGGCTTACTTTGCCCTATATACCATATATAGGTGAGGTATCCAATCTCAAAAACTTCAGAGAAAATTGAGAAAATGTGAAAAATGGCTGTTTTTTAGACAACATTTATGGCCCTTGCGACCTTGACCTTGAAGCAAGGTCAAGTCACTATGTAGGTTTTTTGAGGCCTTGTCATCATACTCCATCGTGCCAAATTGGGTGTTGACAGACTTAATAGTCTCAATCCAACGTTAAAGTTTTAAACGGATGCCTGGACGGACGAAACGGGTGAGTACATAGACTCACTTTTGCTTCGCATGTGAGTCAAAAATTATTTGTTATTTTGAAATAGTACATATCTACTATAAAGTTGCAAATGCTGCACTGCAAACTGTTCTTACACAGTTCACAATTGAGCAAGTATAACATTTGTTTAAGGTTGTTAACAATCAAAAATAGCTTTACATTTTTGTCCTCCTGTAACCACCATCAGATGTCCAGCGTCGGCATTAACAAAGAATTACAGAAAACCCACAACAACTATTATCTTTTTATCCATAAATAAAGACACTTCATACACAACACATTCATGAACACAAACAAACAAATGAAAATATTGATTTTTTTTTCACCAGCAGTGTCCTCTTTTGGGTGGCGAACTTTTGTCTCAGTGTCACATGGAAAGACGATAAACCTTTCAGATGACAATTGCAACTGGAATTTCCTTTTAAATTTCAAAAAGAATGGTTGTATGTTAAGGCCAAAAAAAAAAATTGGTGTGGTTAAGGTAACATAGCCAAAAAAAATAGGGTAGGTAGGTCGGCAATAATTTTTTTTTTTAATAACTTTTTATTTCTCGTGGAAACCAAATTAAACCTACTCGACTTGGAAATAAGTGTGCTAACAGACAGCGGATATTCCCTTTGAACAATTTTGACTTAACTTCTCTTGGAATTATGTAAAGAAAAGCATTGACTTACCAGTGAAGATATGGCCAGACCTGGGTACCCCAAATTTTGCCTTAATCTATTACACACATACTTGACAATTACAGATCATGTTTTAATTTTTTTTGCACTTTTGTGAAACAATTAGGGATGTAATTTTTGTTACTGGTTCGTAACATGTCGTGTCTGATAAAAGGTTTTGTAAAAATTCTCGGCGGAAGAATATTAAGCAAACAAATTGACCCAATTCCACGTCCATTCAAAAACAGAATGTCTGAGAGAGTATTATTTGATAGAAAACACATTTTATGAAGGGAAACTTGCTAGAAGTGAGATGAAATTGCGTCATTTCTGAATTTGTGTCCACAAAATGCGTTACGACACAGCAATCAACTGGACTACATTTTTCATGGCAAAATAGTCCTGCAAGGGGAATAACTGCAAAGGTCCTATGCGGAAGGACATATTGAGTGATCCCTGTGTAGTTTTCACAAACTTCGCGTTCGCGGGAAGCAGGACATTAAATTCACATCTGTGGTGTCCGCGTCTTTCTGCTTTGTTACGACCTAGAAATCCCGGCCATTTTTCCCAGTGTGCTAGCTGATACGCCTACAATGGAAATTTCAGGAGTTTAGTAATGTTTCACATCGTTAAATCTAAATGTGAAACGTTATTCTTTTTTTAATCTTTAGTTGTACTTACCGACTGTTGTTGACTAAGTTTGTGAGGTGAAAATAGATCGAAAACCGGTTCAAACTGAAACATTTCTTTGAAAATGTGCGGTTTCTTGTGAAATTAAACATAAAAGTGGACAGCATGAGAATTCATTACCCCTCATACCGGACCAAAAATTACTCCTTACCTTATCTTACAGCTTTATTTAAGTCTTGTTACTAAAATAGCATGGTTTGTCGATCTATTGCTTGTTCTTTCTAGTTCGTAAACAAGACGGTGACGACGCGATGGAAGTTGTGTCTTTGTTACAACCTAGTGATTATCCTTGAGATATAGTTGTATTGTTAAAAATTTGTTTTGTTTTTTCCCCTGATGCTTTCATGGTGAAAAGGCTTTTTAGATCTTTGTTTACTTCTCTCCAATATGCAAGCAATAGTGTGGCGCATCAATATTTAAATAACATTTGGATTTTGCTTTTGTTCAACTGGTTTGTAACAAGACACGATATGTAAAGTGTCATACATTTCAAATTTTGTTCCAAATGTCAAGATTAATAAGTTATCTATTGCAAGCTATTTATGATGTGTTTATTAGTCGTTTTCAACATGTTTTGTAAGGAAATTGTCTCAAAACCATTATGTTTTGACCACATTTAATATCTGTTTGGCGTCCAGTGTTACAAACTAGAAATGAGGTCAAGCACCTCTTCATACCCCATTTACTTAGAACAAGAAGGGCAAAGCCCATACGACTCACATGCTTGACCTTGACCTTTATTTGACCTTCAGATGACCTTCAAGGTCAAGGTCAAACAACTAAACCTACCAATGACATCATACACTAAGAAATGCTTTACACATTTTTCCTACAAAAATACATGTGACCTTGACCCAAGGTCAAGGTCATCAAAGGTCATGCAACACAAAGCTGTTAATTCAAGACATAGGAAGCACAATGGTGCTTATTGGCACTTTCTACCATGAGATATGGTCACTTTTAGTGGTTCACAACCCCATTTTGGTCACATTTCATAAGGGTCAAAGTGACCTTGACCTTGATGATATGTGACCAAATGTGTCTCATGATGAAAGTATAACATGTGCCCCACATAATTATTAAGTTTGGAAGAGTTATCTTCCATAGTTCAGGGTCAAGGTCACTTCAAAATATGTATACAATCCAACTTTGAAGAGGTCCTGTGACCTTGACCTTGAAGCAAGGACAACCAAACTGGTATCAAAAGATAGGGCTTACTTTGCCCTATATACCATATATAGGTCAGGTATCCAATCTCAAAAACCTCAGAGAAAATTGAGAAAATGTGAAAAATGACTGTTTTTTAGACAACATTTATGGCCCCTGCGACCTTGACCTTGAAGCAAGGACAAGTCACTATGTATATTTTTTTAGGCCTTGTCATCATACACCATCATGCCAAATTGGGTGTTGATAGACTTAATAGTCTCTGAGAAAAATCCAACGTTAAAGTTTTTCACGGACGCCCGGACGCCCGGACACCCGGACGCCCGGACGGACGACACGGGTGAGTACATAGACTCACTTTTGCTTCGCATGTGAGTCAAAAAGGCAAAGACCTTGCTCCAGTTTTACTCTAGATTATAGGTCCAAGCATTTTTTAAAACCTGAATATGTACTTTTAATACAAATATTTGATGAAAAATATTTCACCACCCATGTAACATATTTGGGTACATTTCCAGAGAATGACCCATATGCATTCCAATTCTTAATTTGCTAAGACGGTGGGTCTCACGTGGCTGCTACTATTTCTATATTAACCCCGGTGAACCCCGTCTCCGGATAAACTTTGATTATGGGAGCGATGACGACTTGGTAAAGTTTGTTGTTCTTGGAGGAAGTTTTTCCAGAATCCAGTACACTGTTGCCAAAAAGTGTTTAGGTTAGTTTTTTTTAAGCACTATCGTGACTATGTTCGTGGATGCTAGCAGAATCATTTGTTGGACTGAACAGCAATAAATCAATCAAAATTCCCCTAGCTCCGCTGTTGAATCAAGAATATTTTGGTCCTTTACAAGTCTGACACGTGATTCCCGCATGTTCAACGGGCCGACGTCACGAAAACGTAGTCTTCGAGCAGAGTGGAATACTGGCAACTTAGTGGCAAGCAACTAGTCCAAAAGCAGGATTCCAAATGGACGTTATCGATACCTACAGACAATCGGCAATACGATATCAAACTCTAACTGGTTGATTTGATACACCTCTCACCAAACAATAGAAAAGCATAAATGCAGTTATAACAGACTATAACTGCAGCAAACTTAATAGAAATATTTTAAAACAGAAAATGGCGACTACAGAGTTTCACAGCTCGACATCGCGAAGTCGTTTGAAACACGTGTACACTCTAGCACTCATCACAATAAGACAATATTCATGCCGCATAGAGATATAAATAGAGAATCTCATTGTGGAACAAGACTTACTTTACTGCGCGTTCCACTCTTCGGTGAAATTAACGAAAATGTTTCAGCCTGACGTCTAGCAAACCCGACAGCACAAAAATGGCGTCGGAGAGAGCGTGACGGTGCTGCACAATATATAAAATACCGATAGAATGTCGAGACATTACTAAAAGTGACGTAAAAATGAGTAAAGAAATACTTATAATAAGAAAAATAAAAAGTTGGTGTAAATTGTTATTTCTGCCATACATCGTGAATTTCCGTGAAAGAAAAATTGGGTCATATTCCAGAACCCCTTGGACACTTGTTTTCAATGTATCTCTCTTACATAGTATTTGTCGCATATAAAAATTAATTAAATATATCTGTTTTAATTATGAATTTATAATACATCAAAACATAATTTATTTGATTCGGCATTGTTGAGATATTGGTATAAACATTTTGGGTTTGAGAAGCTGTCGAATAATGGCGGGAGACCCCCTGCGCCGCGAGAGGAAAGTCATGACTTTGGTTTTATTTGCGGCGGCCAGCCATAGCCCACGAGTGTGCTACATTCGCCATATTGGTATCAGTTATTACAAGGACTACCCGCCGGATGTAGCCGGAGTGTATGGGTGGAAAACTAAGTTGAAGGTGAGTTACATCGTAGATTTGCATCATTGCGGAGTCGATGGAGTTGTTAGTTCATCTGTCGAATACTTGTGTGCTTAAAACTGAAGGAAATTTCTTGGAAACGGCGTGTTTATCTAATCGAGTAATTTGTGCCATTGGAAACTGTTGGAGCACTAACTCAGTAACTGCCACGTTTTTGCAGCTCCATTTTTCGTCTTTGCAATACACGTTACTCTGCGATTAGCAATAACCGAATCGGAGGAATAATGAAGTTTATGTTTTTTTCCGCGTCGGCGTATGAAATAATGAAGTGAGATTCACTTTTCCTAACGGATGAATAAGCGGTCAAATAGTTTTTTTAACGCAGGTTTCAAAGACGGAGATTGCATGATCATTTCTGTAAAGTATTATCCGCCGATCTCTCTCTCTCTCTCTCTCTCTCTCTCTCTCTCTCTCTCTCTCTCTCTCTCTCTCTCTCTCTCTCTCTCTCTCTCTCTCTCTCTCTGTGTGTCTGTGTGTGTTTTTTTTATTTAAAGGAATAGGTCAAGCTTAAGCTAATCTCTTCCTTTCTGCCTTTGTATGATTTCTGCATCTGCTTACCCCAGCCCCGTTAGTAGTTTCCTTCAAATAATATGTGTATGCGCGCGCGCGGGGGCATGTGCGGGCGTGTGCGTGTGTGTGTGTGTGCGCGCGCGCGCGCACACATGCATATCTACTTGTTTTACTCTGCTTTAAATGTGTTTTATAATTTCAGTTATCTTGTCTGTGAGTCTGCCTCCCTCCATCTCTCTCTCTCTCTCTCTCTCTCTCTCTCTCTCTCTCTCTCTCTCTCTCTCTCTCTCTCTCTCTCTCTCTCTCTCTCTCTCTCTCTCTCTCTCTCTCTGTGTGTCCCTGTATGCATGCTGTGTGTCCATATTGGTATGACCCAGTGTGTGTGTGTGTGTGTGTGTGTGTGTGTGTGTGTGTGCTCTCTCTCAAATTCCCTTTGGTCAGCTACTCTGCATGATACATGATATGTGTGCAAGTGAGCACATGAATACATGTATACATGTACAGTAGAGTACTGGGCCCGTATTCACAACGGCGATTTATCGGCGATTTATTTTAACTCCGATTTATCTCTAAACTCAGACGATTCCAACTGCCTGTTCCGCTCTCCCTTGGCTGGAAACCAGTATATATAGCAAAGCGCAACCTAGGATCCTCTGACGAGCGTACATTATCTAACCGATCAAGATAACGCGGGGCTAGGGGAGAAATCGAGTGTTAAAAAGATAAATCGCCGTTGTGAATACGGGCCCTGGACTTAAATGATGCCCCTGCTTGTAGTATACACTTGGGATCAATGTTAGGTCCTATTGTGTAATCCATTTACACTCAACCTTGAGTGATCTGATTAATTAACATGGTTTCCTTCACTATCTCTTTGCTAAAGACATACTAATTTATGCTGCATGTAAACCCTGCAGTGCAAAATTGTTGTAGTGACATAAAGAGGTGGATGTCAACCAATCACCTCAAGTTAAATGAAGAGAAAATGGAAGTAATCCAGGTTGGTATGGAGAGATAAAAAAAGGTCACAGACAGTAAAACACATTCTTATAGCTAACTAGTGCTAAAATAAAATATTCCACCTGCCTGAAATACCTTGGTGTGATGATAAATCAAAGCTTTTCAGCAGATCCCCAATTTCACCTAACCATCTTCTGTGGACATCTGCATCTTCAATGCATCTGGAGTGTCCGAGATTGCCTGACAGAGAAAACTGTAGAAGCTCAGGTTGTGACCCTTATCCTGAATCTTCTGGACTATATCAATAGTCTTTGGGCAGCAGCAACTAGTGAATAAAGACTGAGACTGCTATGTCCTCAGAACTCAGCTGCAAGATTGGTGAAGAGACTGCCAAGGTGGGCTCATACCACTCCTGCTTCATGACATTCATTGACTTCCAGTTCACCTTGGCATGGAAATTAAGACCCTTTCCATGGTCTTCAAATGTGCAGCAGGTCACGCCCCGGCCTACCTTGTAGACCTAATCAAGAAGCACTGGCCCAGGAGTCCTCTTCAGTCATCAGACAGAAGACTCCTCAGTCCCACAATTTAGACTGAGAACCTGCAGTGACTAGTTCTTCAATGTAGTCGGACCGAGACTATGGAATCAGCTTCCTGGTTTTGTTAAAGTAGTCTCCATGTTTGGCCTCTGTCAAAACTGGCATCAGAACTAATTTAGGATAACTGGCACCGACAAAATGATGATGTATACATATGTACATACATGACTTTATTGCAAAAATCTGTACAAAGAATATACATGCCTCCTATAATAATGCGGCTACTTTAAGGAGTACTTGTGTGATGTCAAATTTGTTCAGACTGACAACATATATATGTCATTATTGTTCACCGCGAACAATGCCCTGTACTTCCTCCCTGTAGATTGTCATTTCTAAACTACCCAAACTGCCATGAAAGGATTATTCAACAAGCAGTTCACTCCTTTGCTATAGGTAAGGGAATCGGATGGGAATGGCATTAAAGGGTTATAATATAATTGAGCAACACTTATGCCTGCTTCGCCATATTAGGAATCTTATCTAACCTATCAGGATGCAGATATTCAGTCTATTGTGGCAAAAGTAGGTGTAACCATTGCTTGATTAATTTACAATGAGCATAAAGGGTTGAAGTATGGCAGTAAGGGGTTTGGCATGTTCAGGTGCTGTCTTTTATCTTTGGAGTACTGAAGTTCTTTGTCAAGATCTATGCTTTGATTTTCATAGTATCCATTATGAAATTAAGTTTTTGCTTGGTGCATTTGATGATCACTAATGAATCTTGTGTTGTCTGTGTTCTAGGACGATGCAACATGTCCGCAGAAGCGGCACTGGAGCACAACTATGGGCAGCAGCTAGCCAAGCCACTGCACATCCAGAGGGTGGAGAATGCCCTGAAGCTAGAACCCTTCCTAGGCTATGTGGAGAGCATCCTCACAGACCCCATCGATGACAGGTAGCAGATGAGAAAATGTTAGAACTTTCTATTTTGTTTTGAGGTGGGAAGGGGGAGAACATGTGTATCTGATGATGCATCAAGTGAACTCTTAGTAAAATGATGTGTGGTGCAGTATACAGTCTCCCATGGTTTTTGTGTCACTTCATGTAAAGAATGTATAGATTCATTAGGCTAAAGAAAGAAAGAAAGAAAAAGTTGTGGTTAGGGTAACATGGCAAATTTAAGAAAATGAGATTGGTAGGTTGGCCTTTTTTTCCAATTTAGAAAGGGCCATATTAAACATAAACCAAACTTTCTTTAACTGAAAATTTTGTTTAATAACTTGAATTGTGGATTCACTGAGACAGTGAGAGCTTATACATAGGCCAAGGAAGATGAGATAGCATGCTGTTTGTTATTTTCTGTCCTTTTTATGATTGAAAAAAGTTTAGGGTTGGTAGAAAAAAAGGATTAGCCACACCCAACATTTTTTATTTATTAATTTTTTAAATTTTATTTTCCTTATAAAAAACGGCTCATTGATTAATGTTGTCGAAGGGCAGTCTGGATGATTGTGTTGTAAGTTTTAGTCTCAGAGTAAGTCCTGGATTTTGTCTTTGTAACAAGCCCCGCACATGAAACTTACAATGAATGACTTGTCAAGCCTTTTACACCAGTTATATCTGACTACAGCTTTATGGAGTATGATACAGGAAGGGAAGAGATAAGGCTCATTCTCTGGAAAGGTACACAAATCTGTTACATGGGTGGTGAAATATTTTTCATCAAATATTTCTATTATAAGTACATATTCAGGTTAAAAAATGCTTGGACCTATCATCTAGAGTAAAACTGGAGCAAGGTCTTTGCCTTTTTCTAAGTAAATGGGGTATGAAGAGGTGCTTGACCTCATTTCTAGTTTGTAACACTGGACGCCAAACAGATATTAAATGTGGTCAAAACATAATGGTTTTCAGATAATTTCCTTACAAAACATGTTGAAAACGACTAATAAACACATCATAAATAGCTTGCAATAGATAACTTATTAATCTTTACATTTGGAACAAAATTAGACACTTTACTTATCGTGTCTTGTTACAAACCAGTTGAACAAAAGCAAAATCCAAATGTTATTTAAGTATTGATGTGCCATCACTATTGCTTGCATATTGGAGAGAAGTAAACAAAGATCTAGAAAGCCTTTTCACCATGAAAGCATCAGGGGGAAAACAAAACAAATTTTTAACAATATATCTCAAGGATAATCACTAGGTTGTAACAAAGACAACTTCCATCGTGTCTTGTTTACGAACAAGAAAGAACAAGCAATAGATCGACAAAGCATGCTATTTTAGTAACAAAACTTTAAATAAAGCTGTAAGATAAGGTAAGGAATACTTTTGGGTCTGGTATGAAGGGTAATGCTGTCCACTTTTATGTTTAATTTCACAAGAAACCACACATTTTCAAAGAAATGTTTCAGTTTGACGGATCGAACCGGTTTTCGATCTATTTTCACCTCACAAACTTAGTCAACAACAATCGAAAAGCACAACTAAAGATTAAAAAAGGAATAAAGTTTCACATTTAACGATGTGAAACATTACTAAAATCCTGAAATTTCCATCGTAGGCGATCTTCAGCTAGCACACTGGAAGAAATGGCGGGCATTTCTAGTTCGTAACACTGACGAACAAAGCGGACGCCACATATTTGAGTTTACAGTACTGCTTCCGGCGAACACGCAGTTTGTGAAAACCACACAGGGATCACTCAGTATGTCCTTCCGCGTAGGACCTTTGCAGTTATTCCCCTTGCAGGACTAGTTTGCCTTGAAAAATGTAGTCCAGTTGATTGCTGTGTCGTAACGCATTTTGTGGACACAAATTCAGAAATGACGCAATTTCATCTCACTTCTAGCAAGTTTCCCTTCATAAAATGTGTTTTCTATCAAATATGACTCTCTCAAACATTTTGTTTTTAAATGGACATGGAATTGGGTCAATTCGTTTGCTTAATATTCTTCCGCCGCGTATATTTACAAAACCTTCGATCGGACACGACGTGTTACGAACAAGTCAGCAAAATTAAATCCCTAATTGTTTCACAAAAGTGCAAAAAAATTTAAAACGTGATCTGAAATCGTCAAGAATGTAGGTAATAGATTAAAATACAACCGTTCTTTTTTAAATTTAACAGGAAATTCCAGTTGCAATTGTTATCTGAAAAGTTATCGTCTTTCCGTGTAACAAACTGGCCAGCTGAAATCGGCACATTTTGTCAACACAACTAGCGATAAAAGCTCAAATTTTACACTCAGCCTTTTCCCATTGCTCATGGTGTTTCTTAAATATTTTTTTAGTTTGTCTACTTCAATAGATTTTGGTCTTATAGTGTAATACTTTTGGTCTGACCAATTTAAGAACGTAACCCCTCCTTGTGTACCTTTCCAGAGAATGAGCCATAAATGAATGGGAAATTAACTTTAGAAGAGCATCATGGATTTCAGCAAAGTGGGTGGAAAATATAATGCATACATCGGTTTATATTTATGTGTATTACTGTGTATTTAGCTGTATTGATATATGTTAATCGTTTGTGCTAGGACGCGCATGCGCGCGCGTGTACGTGTGTGTGTGTGTGTGTGCATCACTGTATGTGTTTGTGTGTGTGTGTGTGTGTGTGCTTGTTTCTGTTTGTGTGTGTGTGTTTGTGTGTGTTTGTGTGTGTGTGTGTGTGTGTGTGTGTGTGTGTGTGTGTGCTTGTTTCTGTTCATGTGTTTGAGTGTAACAAATGGCCTTAGCTGCTTTATGCATGTGTTCAGCGGAGCTGAGCCAGTGAAATTGAAAATGTTGTCAGTGAAGATTGCAGGAGGAGCAGACTGGCATATCCCAGTGACAAAGACAACCTTTAGGTGCATAATGTCTTGAAGTTGTACCCATAAGCATTGATGAACGGTGTGGATGATTATTAGTATATTACCCAGCATTTGAATTGTTGTCATGGGTACCTCGGTGTGTTTACTACTGGTATCTGGGCTGAGAGGATGTGAACTTGTACTAGTGATAATACAGACTTGGTTCACATGCACTTTATGTTAATTGCTGTTCACTTAGCTGATTTTTGTTTGCATTTTTTGTGTGAGATAGTATGAAGCATTTTTGTTTTATCTGCTGTGAATGGTCCATTTTAATGGTACAGGAGAATATGGACTGTGCACAATGTTTAGTGTTTAGTGTGTGATTTTGATTACATTCATCCCATACTGCCATGCTCTGCCTCTCATTCTCACCACCGCCTTGAACTCACTGTCCTAAATTCAGCCATCATTGGGTGAAATGTTGTGGTGGGACTCCTTGATGCCTAATATGATTGCTGAATTTAGAACATCGAGTTTGAGGAGGAAAATGCTATGAATAGCTCATCAGTTGAAGGTGGCTCGGGGCGATATGGGAAAGGCAACAAAAGGTGGAATATGGCACATTAAGCCATGGTATTTTGGGCAGCTGGCACCCTTTAAATTTAATAATGAAATTTGTCACCCATTTAATGATTTATAGATATTTCTGATTTTTAGTGATGCAGTAATTGAAGGCTAGATCAGTAGATGCTTGAACTGACAATTCATATTGCAGTGACACTTCAATTGAAGGAGAAAATGGGATCCTTCGGCCCTGCCCCAAGGACAGTGACGGCAATAAGATGCTCAATGGCATTACCATCACCAGAGCCGGTAAGAACATGTGTGTCTGCAGAGTTGCCAGCATAACGCTCACTCATGCTTGCTGTGTTTGCCTGCTGCTCTGCTCTTGGTTAAGTTGTTTTGATTTGAAATTAGTGAGACAGATTTTAAGTTATAAAGGAAGGTGCTCCTGGTAACTTTATCAAAGATAAGGGCCATAGAAAAATACTGGCGATAAATTTACAAATGCTGCCTGGGACGTTGAGGACTCTAGAAAGGAATGATTAGTAAAGCTATTTTTTGTAATGGTTGTACCAAGTACATAATTTTCAGAGGCATGTGTCCTTATGCTTGTTTGTCATACATGTTTGTGATATCGGGGGGGGGGGGGGGGGGGGGGGGGGGGGGGGGGCTGCACAAGCTGTAGGAAGGTAATGGTTAAGACTGTGACCATGACTAGAATTTTAAAAGTCAGAGCACACCACCCTTGCCCTGACTGACACTGGGTCCAGGGCTGTCAGACACTGTGTGCCACACAGAAGGCAGGTCCACTTTCCAGGGTGTCTGTTGTTGTAGCACCCTGGCATTATCCCTGCTACACCACCGCTGGCACTACAGTGGACCAGTCTATGAGGACTAAACAGAGATAACTGGGTCTCTGAAATCTTTGTGGGCAGGTGCATAGGTAGTATGCAGGGGTTAATGATGCAAGGAGGAGTTATTAAGCTGCAGCAGCTGCTACCACTTGTGCATGTCCTACATCACCGCGTCTCCCTACGCGATTCGAAAGAGGTGAATAACTAGGGACACTGTGACTTAAATTGTGTTCACTCTAAACTGCTCTAGTGATTTACGTGCTTAGTGGCCTAACATAACCTTCAAATGTTGACAGGCCGTAAAACACCATCCATCCATCCATCCATCCATCCATCCATCCATCCATCCATCCATCCATCATGTCCTGCTGCTAGCCATGCTTGCAACATATTTTGGATCTCATTTTCAACTGACCTCTGGGCTTCCATTTTGTTGGTTAGCTTGTGGCAGGGTAGTTGCCATGTCCTGACCTTGGTACAAAGCATTGAAAGTCACAGCTTTGGCTAAGCAAATTAATGAAAACTTCAGCAATTTGGATCTTAGCACTTGTTATAGAACATAAATCGCATGTTTGTGTTTGTGTAGGTGTATGTGTGTGTATGCATACATGTCTGTGTGTGTATGCATGTATACATGTCTGTGTGTGTGTGTGTGTGTGTTTGCATGTGTGTCTGTGTGTATGTGCATGCCTATGCATACATGAACCTCACTTCAACTGACTCAGGATTGAATCATTTGTGCTTGAATGAAGTTGGTAACTTTGTTTTACCTCAGCATGCAAGAGTTATGTAACATGCCGCCTTGTCAGTAGCTGGAAGGTTGATGGATGAGGACAAGGTTTAGAAGCAGGCCAGAGGGGTTGAGGAGTCCGAGCACACCACCCTTGCCCTGGCTGACACTGGGTCCAGGGCTGTCAGACACTGTGTGCCACACAGAAGGCAGGTCCACTTTCCAGGGTGTCTGTTGTGGCACCCCTGGCATTATCCCTGCTACATGACTTCTGTTCCACTCTTTGGCTGTTTGTCAGGACAGAGTCCAATGTCAAATATGAGTTGTGATGAAATATGCAACCACAAATTGTATGGGTCTTAGTGCCCCATGACTGCGTCACTCTAGGGTGAGTGTTGGTGTGAAGTTCATTGTTCCATGCAGACCCTCAATGGGTTGGGGATTAGTAAATACCCCACCACGTCTCCCTATGTGATTTGTAAGATGGCTCATTCTCTGGAAAGGTACACAAATCTGTTACATGGGTGGTGAAATATTTTTCATCAAATATTTGTATTAAAAGTACATATTCAGGTAAAAAAATGCTTGGACCTATCATCTAGAGTAATACTGGAGCAAGGTCTTTGCCTTTTTCTAAGTAAATGGGGTATGAAGAGGTGCTTGACCACATTTCTAGTTTGTAACACTGGACGCCAAACAGATATTAAATGTGGTCAAAACATAATGGTTTTCAGATAATTTCCTTACAAAACATGTTGAAAACGACTAATAAACACATCATAAATAGCTTGCAATAGATAACTTATTAATTTTGACATTTGGAACAAAATTAGACACTTTACTTATCGTGTCTTGTTACAAACCAGTTGAACAAAAGCAAAATCCAAATGTTATTTAAGTATTGATGTGCCATCACTATTGCTTGCATATTGGAGAGAAGTAAACAAAGATCTAGAAAGCCTTTTCACCATCAGGGGAAAAAACAAAACAAATTTTTAACAATATATCTCAAGGATAATCACTAGGTTGTAACAAAGACAACTTCCATCGTGTCTTGTTTACGAACAAGAAAGAACAAGCAATAGATCGACAAAACATGCTATTTTAGTAACAAAACTTTAAATAAAGCTGTAAGATAAGGTAAGGAATAATTTTGGGTCCGGTATGAAGGGTAATGCTGTCCACTTTTATGTTTAATTTCACAAGAAACCACACATTTTCAAAGAAATGTTTCAGTTTGACGGATCGAACCGGTTTTCGATCTATTTTCACCTCACAAACTTAGTCAACAACAATCGGTAAGCACAACTAAAGATTAAAAAAGGAATATAGTTTCACATTTAACGATGAGAAACATTACTAAAATCCTGAAATTTCCATCGTAGGCGATCTTCAGCTAGCACACTTGAAGAAATGGCGGGCATTTCTAGTTCGTAACAATGTCGAACGACGTGGACGCCATACATTTGAGTTGACTGTACTGCTTCCCGCGAACGCGCAGTTTGTGAAAACCACACAGGGATCACTCAGTATGTCCTTCCGCGTAGGACCTTTGCAGTTATTCCCCTTGCAGGACTAGTTTGCATTGAAAAATGTAGTCCAGTTGATTGCTGTGTCGTAACGCATTTTGTGGACACAAATTCAGAAATGACGCAATTTCATCTCACTTCTAGCAAGTTTCCCTTCATAAATTGTGTTTTCTATCAAATATGACTCTCTCAAACATTCTGTTTTTGAATGGACATGGAATTGGGTCAATTCGTTTGCTTAATATTCTTCCGCCGAGTATATTTACAAAACCTTCGATCGGACACGACATGTTACGAACAAGTCAGCAAAATTAAATCCCTAATTGTTTCACAAATGTGCAAAAAAAAATAAAACGTGATCTGTAATCGTCAAGTATGTGTGTAATAGATTAAAATACAACCGTTCTTTTTTAAATTTAACAGAAAAATCCAGTTGCAATTGTTATCTGAAAAGTTATCGTTTTTCAGTGTAACAAACTGGCCAGCTGAAATCGGCACATTTTGTCAACACAACTAGCGATAAAAGCTCAAATTTTACACTCAGCCTTTTCCCATTGCTCATGGTGTTTCTTAATTATGTTTTTTGTTTGTCTACTTGAATAGATTTGGGTCTTATAGTGTAATACTTTTGGTCTGATCAATTTAAGAACGTAACCCCTCCTTGTGTACCTTTCCAGAGAATGAGCCAGATGCAAATGATACGGGGAATCTTAACTTGCTCATGCTCCAGCTGATGGGCCTTGAAACGCCATTGTTCCATCATTGTTCCATCATTTTCAAGCAGACTTATTATAGTAGGTATGGGTCTTAGTGCCATGTGACTGCTGTACTGCTCTGTTGCTATCTGTTGGGACAGAGTGTTGTGGTACGCACACAGTTGTAATGAAAGTTGTACAGACACATTGTATGGGTCTTGGTGCCATATGACTGCTGTACCGCTCTGTAGCCCCCTGTGGAGACAGGGATGAAAGATGCATGGACTGCGCTAATGCCATCTCTGTCAATACTGCTGCTACACCACTGCTGCTACACCACTGCTGCTACACCACTGGTGCTACACCACTGCTGCTACACAACGGCTGCTACCCCACTGCTGCTACACCACCGGTGCTACACCACTGCTGCTACACCACTGCTGCTACACCACTGCTGCTACACCACTGCTGCTACACCACTGCTGCTACACCACTGGTGCTACACCACTGCTGCTACACCACTGCTGCTACCCCACTGCTGCTACACCACTGCTGCTACACCACTGGTGCTACACCACTGCTGCTACACCACTGCTGCTACACCACTGCTGCTACACCACTGGTGCTACACCACTGCTGCTACACCACGGCTGCTACACCACTGCTGCTACACCACTGCTGCTACACCACTGCTGCTACACCACTGGTGCTACACCACTGGTGCTACACCACTGCTGCTACACCACTGCTGCTACACCACTGCTGCTACACCACTGCTGCTACACCACTGCTGCTACACCACTGCTGCTACACCACTGGTGCTACACCACTGGTGCTACACCACTGCTGCTACACCACTGCTGCTACACCACTGCTGCTACACCACTGCTGCTACACCACTGCTGCTACACCACTGGTGCTACACCACTGGTGCTACACCACTGCTGCTACCCCACTGCTGCTACACCACTGCTGCTACACCACTGCTGCTACACCACTGCTGCTACACCACTGCTGCTACACCACTGCTGCTACACCACTGGTGCTACACCACTGGTGCTACACCACTGCTGCTACACCACTGGTGCTACACCACTGGTGCTACACCACTGCTGCTACACCACTGCTGTTACACCACTGCTGCTACACCACTGGTGCTACACCACTGGTGCTACACCACTGCTGCTACCCCACTGCTGCTACACCACTGCTGCTACACCACTGCTGCTACACCACTGCTGCTACACCACTGCTGCTACACCACTGGTGCTACACCACTGCTGCTACACCACTGGTGCTACACCGCTGCTGCTACACCACTGGTGCTACACCACTGCTGCTACACCACTGCTGCTCCACCACTGGTGCTACACCACTGCTGCTACACCACTGCTGCTACACCACTGCTGCTACACCACTGCTGCTACACCACTGCTGCTACACCACTGGTGCTACACCACTGCTGCTACACCACTAGTGCTACACCACTGCTGCTACACCACTGGTGCTACACCACTGGTGCTACAGCACTGGTGCTACACCACTGCTGCTACACCACTGCTGCTACACCACTGGTGCTACACCACTGCTGCTACACCACTGGTGCTACACCACTGCTGCTACACCACTGCTGCTACACCACTGCTGCTACACCACTGCTGCTACACCACTGGTGCTACACCACTGCTGCTACACCACTGCTGCTACCCCACTGCTGCTACACCACCGGTGCTACACCACTGCTGCTACACCACTGCTGCTACACCACTGCTGCTACACCACTGCTGCTACACCACTGGTGCTACACCACTGGTGCTACACCACTGCTGCTACACCACTGCTGCTACCCCACTGGTGCTACACCACTGGTGCTACACCACTGGTGCTACACCACTGCTGCTACACCACTGCTGCTACACCACTGGTGCTACACCACTGCTGCTACACCACTGCTGCTACACCACTGGTGCTACACCACTGCTGCTACACCACTGGTGCTACACCGCTGCTGCTACACCACTGCTGCTACACCACTGGTGCTACACCACTGGTGCTACACCACTGCTGCTACCCCACTGCTGCTACACCACTGCTGCTACACCACTGCTGCTACACCACTGCTGCTACACCACTGGTGCTACACCACTGGTGCTACACCACTGCTGCTACACCACTGGTGCTACACCACTGGTGCTACACCACTGCTGCTACCCCACTGCTGCTACACCACTGCTGCTACCCCACTGCTGCTACACCACTGCTGCTACACCACTGGTGCTACACCACTGCTGCTACACCACTGCTGCTACACCACTGCTGCTACACCACTGCTGCTACCCCACTGCTGCTACCCCACTGCTGCTACACCACTGCTGCTACCCCACTGCTGCTACACCACTGCTGCTACACCACTGCTGCTACACCACTGCTGCTACACCACTGGTGCTACACCACTGGTGCTACCCCACTGCTGCTACACCACTGCTGCTACCCCACTGCTGCTACACCACTGCTGCTACCCCACTGCTGCTACACCACTGCTGCTACACCACTGCTGCTACACCACTGCTGCTACACCACTGCTGCTACACCACTGCTGCTACACCACTGGTGCTACACCACTGGTGCTACACCACTGGTGCTACACCACTGGTGCTACACCACTGCTGCTACACCACTGCTGCTACACCACTGGTGCTACACCACTGCTGCTACACCACTGCTGCTACACCACTGCTGCTACACCACTGCTGCTACACCACTGCTGCTACACCACTGCTGCTACACCACTGCTGCTACACCACTGCTGCTACACCACTGCTGCTACACCACTGCTGCTACACCACTGCTGCTACACCACTGCTGCTACACCACTGCTGCTACACCACTGCTGCTACACCACTGCTGCTACACCACTGCTGCTACACCACTGCTGCTACACCACTGCTGCTACACCACTGCTGCTACACCACTGCTGCTACACCACTGCTGCTACACCACTGCTGCTACACCACTGCTGCTACACCACTGCTGCTACACCACTGCTGCTACACCACTGCTGCTACACCACCGCTGCTACCCCACGGCTGGCATGATAGTGCAGGGTTTGAGTTCCTGTTGTAGGACAGTGACTGGCAGTGTGAATGAGGATTGTATTTTTATCACCAGCTCAGGAAGACTTGCTGTCTGGACTACCGCCATAGTGAAGGCACGGGATGTCAAGTGGCACATGTGGTTTAGTACTTATAAGGAATGATGTAAAAAAATAGTTATCAAGTTACTTGGTTGGGGCTTTTACATTATCCACAGAGTTTATCATTATTTGTAGCATGTTTATGATGGAACAAGTAATTGTTTTCACACTTTTACTGGTGTCTGTGTGTCACTATTACTCAGGCTTTTGCACTTTATTCTTTGACAGAGAGAAAGGCCGACAAGACTCGCCTCTACAACTTCAGCAAAGTCAAAAAGAGTCGAAAATGGCTAAAGGTAATTGCTGTGTAGATTTTCAGTGATCAGGTTTTACCTACAGGCTGTCTCTTTGCCACTTGCTTACACATGCACACAGGCATGCATGCATGCACGCGCACATACACAAACTTGCATGTGCACATGCATGCGCGCGCGCACACACACACACACAAGCATACAAACACATTTTGGCGCAGTGTTGATGTTCGTTTTGAAGATTTGATGCCTGTAGGGTTTTTTTGTCAACTCAAAAAGGTCTGCTTTTGTACATGTAAAGGTCTGCAGTTTCAGTTGAGTCAGCATGCTTAAATTAATATAGAACGTATGGCCAGAGCCACTGGATGCTGCACCCATCTGCTGAAACCCTTAGCTGTCGGGATTTTTATTTTAAAAGTTTTGATAAAAAAAATGTTATTGCAGCTCATGGATGCCTAAGTTTTCTTAAGAGTAATCTTTCAGAGATGTTCGTTGTAATTGTTGAAAATATTGCAGCCCAAATGGAGGTGCCTGTGGAAAAATTTTAATGACTGCAGATTGAAGTAGGTGTTGAGATGGGTCGTCCAATTTCAGAACATCTTGCTGAGTGACAGCTCCTCAGATGAAGAGGATGAGCGTCCTCTCACCAATGACCAGCTGCAGATGATGCTTAAGGCCAGAAAGTACCAGAAGAAACATCAGCTTCGATTCTATCAGGACCCTGAGGTGAGAAGAAAAAGCTTGTGCTTGTTGTATGGGGGCCATTTGTCGCTCTCTTAATGAGTTTTATTCAGCATAAGTACGGGGTTAGCTCCATACATTTTGGGCTGCAAGACCTGCTCTTACATGATGCACTCTCTCGTGATTTGGAATGATGTAAGGGAAAAACTATTGTCATATGCTGTATAGTTTCAGCTACGTAGTTGAGATATAATGCACTTGCACGATTGTGCTGCAGAGTGATGAATTAATTTGTGTGAGATTTGGTCTGTAATGTCACGACACTGATGTGACTGGCTGATCACCAGAAGCGTGCTGTGTGTGGTTTGTGCAGTACACCAGAGTGTAACAGGTTCATCATAGTTGAAAAAAGTGTGCAATAATTTGATGTTTAGATGAATATTGCTACGGATATCTGCATGTGTGGGGCGAGATTGTCTTTGAGACGAGTTTGCTCATGCAATAACAAGAAAGTCCCGTCAAAAGGTATTTATTGTACATTTATTTTTCTTATAGCTGCACCAATACCAGTATTACAGTGCAGGGCTGCTGTCCAACTATGACAAGTACCCAGAGCACTACAAGTCCATCGTGGGACCCAAGAAGAAAATTGGCAAGGAATCAAAAAAGGTCAAAGGTCAGTTCAGTTCAGTCGGTGGCATATGCTGGTTGCATGTGTTCTCCATGTTGCAATGATATTTTTTCAGATCTCTCTTGCACCTGCAGAGTTGTTGATTTTATACTGCTTGTGGTCAGTGAGTGTTAGGGGCTGCTGAGATAACTTTCCTGGCTTGCATTCCTCTCTTGTGGATCACTGACCAAACTCTGGGAATGTATGAAATGGTTGTGTGGATGGAGGATCTGAAGTAGTAAATACAACATGAGAAATGGCTCATGCTCCTGATTTTGTAGGAATGGTTTTTGTTTTGCTTGTGCAGTATACCATTTTAAAATTTATTAGGAGCTTTGTAAAGTTTTTGTCTAATGTAAGGATATGAGACTTCAGTATTGGGTTTTTTTCTGTAGGAAAGCTGAAGAGACCGAAGAGGGAGCAGTTTTTGGAAGGAGATGAAGATGTAAGTATGCGGTAGTGTTGCATGGAAATGATAATTGTTTGCATAAGCATATTAAAGATATAACATGCTTGAATTATTTTGTCTTTCAATGCTAAAGAATTGTACACATGTCTCTCACTGTTCTATGTATGTGAGATTTTTGTTTTTGTTTGACCCTTTAAATAATGAATGATCAAACAGGTTTCTATTAATGAAACTGTTGACTGTAGTATTTAGCTTTCCTCTTTATATTTTTCTTGATGAGATACATGAAGCACGCGCCATGAGTGCTTCTGGTCATAACATTGCTGTAGACATCGTCCTGTCACACTAGTCTGAAGATAACACTGAACTAGAAGTATGGAGACATTGTGGAGGCTTTGCACATGGCATCCCATACTACCACACTCCGTCCCTTGTCCCTGCTCCCATGTCACCACTAGCTGTGAGCTTAGAGCTTAGCTACCCCATCCATTTCCTACCCCACCCTCAGTGATCTTGATTTGAGTCTTGTGTGGGGAGGCTGAACTGTGACAAGATCATCACATTGATTGCTAAATCCAGAACAACGGTTTTGAAGAGAAAAATGAAGAAGTGGACTGGTTTGCTGGCAGCCAGGGGTAAGTTTTGAACTGTTGTTAACCCATTATGACCGGATGCTACACGCGCGTTACATCTCCCTTTTAGACCGGATGCTGCGCAGATGTCGCATTTGACAGTGGTGTACTTCTTGTTTCTAGGAAGTGTAGAATTGAAGATATAAATTGTTTAATGAGTGTTGTCGACTTTAGGTTTTTTCGTGAAAAAAACCTCATGTTTTAGGAAGCTGTTTTCATCACACGCTGTAGGTCATAATGGGTTAAAGATGAAGTGCAGTAACGTGAGACATAGTACATTTGAATCAGAATCAGCATTCACTTCACTTCAATTGTCCCGTAGTCTGGACGACCGTTGGGGCACCACAGATGATCTGGCAACCAGCTCTCTCCATTCTTCTCGCCTCTCGGACTGTCTCAAGGCTTCACTGAGCCTCATCCCTGGCCACTCTGAGACGTTGTCCTCCCATCTTTTCCTTTGTCTGCCTCTCCTCCTCTCTCCTTTTACTGTGCCTTGTAGCACAGTCTTGGCAAGCCCTGATGATCGTGAGACGTGCCCATACCACTTTAGTTTGCGTCTTTTCACAGTGGTCAGTAGTTCTTCATGGGGCCCAAAACAAAATCAGGCAAGCCATCGGGGCCCATGAAGAACTACTGAATCAGCATACTCTTACCCAATGGCAATAGCTCCTGCACTTGATGTGCATGTAGGCAAGATCGCCTACATGCACATCAGACAGATCAGTGCAATTCGTCATCTTCTCACACAAGAAGCTACTCAAACTCTCGTCTGTGCTTTCATTCTTTCACGCCTCGACTACTGCAATAGCCTTCTTTCCGGTTGCCCTAAGTATCTCGTGGATCGGCTCCAAAGAGTCCAGAACTCTGCTGCTCGCCTCATCTGTAAAGTTAGAAAGTCTCATCACATTACTCCTATCCTCCACTCCCTTCATTGGCTACCAGTTTCTGCTAGGATCCAATACAAAACCTGCTGCCTCTGCTTCAACTCTGTCTCTGCTGTCGCTCCTCTCTATCTGTCTCAACTCCTTCACATCTACACACCATCTAGACAACTTCGCTCTTCTTGCGACACTCGCATCTTCAAAATTCCATCCGTTAGGTCAAAAACATTTGGTCAGCGTACTTTTTCATACCAGGGCCCTACCACCTGGAACGGACTCCCCTTCTCAGTGCGTCATGCAAACACTGCAGCTTCCTTTCGGCCAAATCTGAAAACCCACTTGTTCTCTAAGTCCTATTGAAAATATTTCGTACTTGCTGAATGTTTCAGGCTCATGTTTGTATATAATGCATGTGTGTGTTTCTTCACGTGTAGGATGCATGTTGTATTATAACGTGCGTATGTGCGTTTCATGTCAAGGCTCAAACTGTATGATAATGTGTGCGTGTTTTTGTGTGTGTGTGCGCCTAGAGCTTCACTATGTACTTTTTTGACTGTGTGGAGGAAGTGCCCCTTACAAATAAACATATTATTATTAATATTATTATGGTTTGCTGCGAGGAAAGCCTGTACCTATTGAGTGCCTTATCCTGTGCTTTGCTTGCAGGGAAATATTGACCCCAGCATCATTGAGGCCTTCATGCAGCAGCGGCACCTGTCCGGCCGACACGGCAAGCACAAGAAGCTCACACCAGAGCAGGCTGATGTCAAGAGAAAGAGAATATGGGGCAACATTGCTAAAAAGGAAATTCCAAAGGTAGGTGTAATTATTTTCCCCTGATGGAGTTACCTCACATCACCATATTTATGTTCAATATCCCTGCTCCTTCTCTTTGCTGGAAATTGATTTGTATGGCATCCAAATGAATATTAACTCACTGGCAACGTAGGTTTTTGAAGCATTTTCAAAAATCTAACAAAAATAGAAAGCCATGAAATAATGACAAAAGCTATATATCAAATAAAAAATATTTATTCACTTAATTCAAACAAATCATGATCAAAATGTTTCAATGTGCATGATTTGAGTTATATCTACTGAAATAATGCATGTAATCAGCAAAAAAAAAAAAAAAAAAAGTTCAAAAATCGTCAGTCAAGTTGCAAGAATTGAAAAATGCTGGAATGGTGCCTTCAAAAAAAAAAAATCTGAAATGCAAAAACAATGCCAATATATTTACCTATATTCTGATAGCATTTGCAATATAAAAAAGGCACCTAGAAAAGAAAAATCACTATATAAATTGATAGATTTTCACGGAAAAGTAGTTGTCGGCCATTTTTGCAAAACATAGGGTGTTCACATAAAAAATTCACTGATTCAAACGGGATCCCCTCAAAAGAAATCATAAAGAAAAGTAACTCACTGTGGAAATATGGTCCCTACATAATTCTAAACTGGAGTTGCCTCCCTTAGACCATTCGTGAAAATACAGGAATGTTTTGTTCTTAACGCCCCATATGGGGCGTTACGTTGCCAGAGAGTTAATATTTTAATTGGAAAATTAAGACAACTTGCTGTCCTTGTGATAACAAATCTTGGGAGTTACATTCTCTCTATTACTGCACCATGAAAAAGTGTAAGGAGGTTGAAAAGGGAATTTCATGTGTATGTTTTCTTTGCTTGTGTATATCTCATCAGTCATAGCAAATGTAAGTGCATCCCAGACAGTGAACAATTGCACTTGATTCCCTCATGGTAAAAAAGTCCTTGAGAGTCTGGAAACAGAGCAAGCTAATGGTGCAGACTGGGCTGCAAACTGGTGGAGAGGGTGACTGAGCTGCAAACTGGTGGAGAGGGTGACTGGGCTGCAAACTGGTGGAGAGGGTGACTGGGCTGCAAACTGGTGGAGAGGGTGACTGGGCTGCAAACTGGTGGAGAGGGTGACTAGGCTGCAAACTGGTGGAGAGGGTGACTGAGCTGCAAACTGGTGGAGAGGGTGACTGTGCTGCAAACTGGTGGAGAGGGTGACTGGGCTGCAAACTGGTGGAGAGGGTGACTGGGCTGCAAACTGGTGGAGAGGGTGACTGGGCTTCAAACTGGTGGAGAGGGTGACTGGGCTGCAAACTGGTGGAGAGGGTGACTGAGCTGCAAACTGGTGGAGAGGGTGACTGGGCTGCAAACTGGTGGAGAATGGGCTGCAAACTGGTGGAGAGGGTGACTGGGCTGTAAACTGGTGGAGAATGGGCTGCAAACTGGTGGAGAGGGTGACTGGGCTGCAAACTGGTGGAGAGGGTGACTGGGCTTCAAACTGGTGGAGAGGGTGACTGGGCTGCAAACTGGTGGAGAGGGTGACTGGGCTGCAAACTGGTGGAGAGGGTGACTGGGCTGCAAACTGGTGGAGAGGGTGACTGGGCTGCAAACTGGTGGAGAGGGTGACTGGGCTGCAAACTGGTGGAGAGGGTGACTGGGCTGCAAACTGGTGGAGAGGGTGACTGAGCTGCAAACTGGTGGAGAGGGTGACTGGGCTGCAAACTGGTGGAGAGGGTGACTGGGCTGCAAACTGGTGGAGAATGTGACTGTTCATATCTTTTGTTTGGGATTTTCAGGCTCAAAAGCAGAAAGCTTCCTTGCGGAAGGAACAGATGGCAACACTGAAAAAGGTATGGTATGGATGGTAGTTTCAGAAATAAAATGGAGATTAGTTTTTAAAAATGTCATAACTCTTCTGGACTCGAGATTATAGCAGCTGCAACAATGGAGCTGTCCCTTGACATTTTGTGGCTGTCATGACTATGGGTTTCCTTGAAGAGGTGTAGTGGTGGTGTAGTGAATGTGTACATGTGTGTGTATGTGGTTGTGTGTGGTTGCATGTGTGTGTGGTTTTGTGTGTGTGTGTGTGTGTGTGAGTGTGAACATGACATGTGGCAGCTGCCGTATTCAGATCTTAAACTTATCTGTCATGCTTTGCAATGTGAATCTATTTGGTATTGACTTGCATGTGCTGGAACACGAATTAAATAACTTATGATACCAGCTGTTGCATTGTGAAGTAAAAGGAGACAACTGTTAATTTGGCAAAGTATAAAGATGTTATCTTAATGCTGACTTCTTTATGTTTGCAGGATTTCTTTCTTGCTAATGTTACAATTGGTATTTTTGTTTTTTGTGTATCCTCCAGCCTTGCATGATATTTGTACTTAGAGCATTGCAAGCATAACTCACTCCTCCTCTCTGCCTTCCCAGCTGGCCCAGCACTGTGTGAAGGATGGCAGGAGGTGTGCTCTCAGCTCACAGAAGGTCATGAAGGAAACTCCGCCTAAGATCCGCCGCGTCACTCGAGAGATGCAGATGTACTGGAAGAGGTTTGAGAGATTTGAGAAGGAGCACCGCAAGAAAGCGGAGAAGGAGGCCCAGGAGCAGCGCAAGATGGACATGGAGCTTCGTGAGGTGAGCTGCTCCTCTCATGACAGTGAGCGTAGGGCCTGCGTGAAAGGCTGCCTTTGAGTACTGTGACAAACCTTTTTTGTGAAAACCTTGCAGTCTTATGTCTGTTTGTATGTCCCAAGGATTCTGAAGCGACAGGAATTTTTATTTGGAAATGTCCAAAGATTTTATTTTATTTTCCTCCTCTATTTGTAGGATTTGTCATTAATCGTAAACAGGCTAGATTGGCTGCATGTGTTGTAGAGTGTTCATTAGTAGGCTGCCAGCGTTTGCATTGCTTTCCCATTGTTTTCACTTGTGGGAAGCTTGCTGTACCCCTGCAGATGGTTGTGCCGTTGTTACCTTCCATAGTAATTTGCTTTGGCCTTAGTGTGCCGACACGACATGCAGAGGTGCTCAGTGAAAAAATGCACACTGTGAACCATGTGCTTTTCACTATGAGGAGCTGCTTTCTGCTGTCTCATGCTTTGCAATTGAGCAACACCATCACAAGGTGTTTTGGGTGGATTGTAGGGGTCTGCATCTTTTTCAACTCCCTGCCTCCAATCTTGTGCTGTCTTCCTTGAAGGCTCGGCGCCAGCAGAGGAAGTTGAACTTCCTGATCACGCAGACAGAACTGTATGCCCACTTCATGGCCAGGAAGATGACAGGTGGTACGGAGGCTGACAAGACCCGCATCCTGCAGCAGCTGGAGGAGAGGGACAGCGCCAACAAATCTAGAGAGGTGGATGGGGGCGTTCTGGTGGATATCAAGGAAGATGACTATGGTAAGGAGTGGTAGAGACCACATGTTCAAACCCTCTTTTGAGGTCTTCAACTTCTTTTTTTATATTTAAGGGATCATATTGTGCAAGGTGTGTGTGTTCGTGTGTGTGTGTGTGTGTTCGCGCGCGCGTGTGTGTGTGTGTGCACACACACAAATGAAAGCACTTAATAACTCAATTTTAAGTGGCAGCAACTAGACAAACAGATACTCCTTGATGTGTGTGAAAGGATTGTGGATAATGCGTTGAATGGAAGTATGTTCTGATTGCTAGCTGTGACGATGCAAGAATGAAATGATATCAATGTATTTGCAACATTAGCAAGTACATATAAACCCACTGAGTGGGTAACTAAGACTGCAAACTAACCAGAGCATGTTTTTGTTACTGAACAACTTGGGGTTGAATTGCTTGTGAAGTGCACCAAGTGAATAGGTCAAGGCAAACATGTGATTCATGCCTTATTCAGACAGTGAAGAGATGAAATATCTGGCCCTCCAGAATGCAGAGACAGCCTACCAGGCCCACCAAACCATGGTAAGCAGTGACTGGTCTGTGTGGTCCTCTGACTTTAAGTCATCCCATCCATCCATCCATCCATCCTCCCACCCACTCATCCATCCATCCATCCATCCATCCACCCACCCACCCGTCCATCCATTATTGTCCTCGTCATAATTATCATCATCGTCATTGTCATTATCCTCCTCCTCCTCCTCCTCCTTCTCCTCCTTTTCCTCCTCCTCCTCCTCCTCCTCCTCCTCCTCATCCTCCTCCTCCTCCTCCTCCTCCTCCTCCTCCTCCTCCTCCTCCTCATCATCATCATCATCAATAATTATTGCAACTGCATCTTCATCAATGCTTAGAAGACATTGCTTTTATGCAGGGTTGTACTAATGCCCACCACCACCCCACCTCCCTTCCTTCCATCAATCACACTACTCCCATCTTTAGTGTTGCTGTGTAATACCAGATTGGTAGTGATGGTGTGTGTGTGTTTGTGGTTGTGTATGTTATGTTTTCATTTCATTGATTTACACTGATGAAGGCTTGTCTTGTTGTTGCAGAGGAAGTCTTTTGATGAAGGACATCAAATGGATGATGGTAGGAAGCAAGTTTCTAATCATAAGGCTAATGCTGCACACCTTTGATTGATAAATGCCTGCGTTCTTGTGAGTCTCCTGATGCATGGCTAGCTGCTGCCTGAGGTTGTATGTCAGCATTGAAAGAAGAGGAAGCTGATGCGGTGGAGGAGGGACGGGGCAAACGACACGTGTGCTGGGACTGATATCCACTGCATTTTCTTGCTGTCAGGTTTCACAGTTCCTATCATTGTGTGTTATTATTGACTTATCAGTACTGGAACGAGCCCACAGTTTCTGACATGTGAAACAGTCAGTAGGGACACCGTCAGTCTGTTATGAAAAATTATTGGGTGCTTTAGAAAGGACTCGTGGTTTTTTTCAGGTGTGGACCTTGCCATCAGCTCTGAGAGGCCTCAGCCCAGCATGTTTGAGGGCACGCTAAAGGGATACCAGCTGAAGGTGAAGCCTTTTTTAAAATCAGGGCTAAAGCCCCTCCTGTTTGACATAAAAAGGTGTTTGGCCTGTGAGCATACTGGTGGTGAGATAGACGACACAGAAAAATGTTGCTACTCATTTGGGACTTGATAAAATGAGGTTGAAGAGCATGAAATAAGATGGCTTGCTCAGTACATCACTCAGTGGATTATAAGAGAGGAAGTGTAGGTTCCTTGCAGTCCTCATGGATGCACTGTATTCAAAACATGGAAGTGGTCTCTGATAGCCAAGTTTCTGTAAAGTTGTATGCTTGACCATTGTGGACTTTCTTAGGAAATGGAGAACCATCATTTGGGGGGAAACTTTGAATTACTGATTTGGTTTTCTGTTCTATGTTGACTGTATTTCATTGTACATTTTCTGCATACATATGTGGCTTGTTTCAGCAAATGAAATATCATCTCTGTGTGTTTTACACTGTTGTCTGCTTTGCTAGAAGTGGTCTTGCTCATCTCTCCGTGCATAACTCCTTTGTTGGATGTTTGGTCACAGTTGGTGTAGGTGTTCATACACATCAAGCTATTGATTACAGGTCCCAAAAGATATCTGTGAAGAATTGGAAGTTGTTTACGTGTGTAGCTTTCAGCACTCAAGTTTGTGTAGTTTGCATTTGCTTGAGTAGTAGAGAAGGTCAGCAGAGATGGTTGCATGCTGCAGGGCATGAACTGGCTCATCAACCTGTACAACCAAGGCATCAACGGCATCCTGGCAGACGAGATGGGTTTGGGCAAGACAGTACAAAGCATAGCACTCCTGGCCCACCTGGCTGAGGTAAGGGAGTTTTCTCAATGCAGCATTACATTCTTGAAAGCGGGGGGGAGGGGGGGGGTGCATTTGTGTGTGAGTGGGTGTGTGTGAGAGGGTGGGTGGATGGATGTATTGTGTGTGGGTGAGTGTGTGTGTTATGTGTGTGGGTGAGTGAATGTGTGTGTGCATCCGTGTGACCATATGTGTGTGTGAGTGTGTGTGTGTGTGAGAGTTTGGGTGGATGGATGTGTGTGTGTGTGGGGGGGGGGGGGGGGGGGGGGTGTGAGTGTGTGTGTGTGTGTGTGTGTGAGAGAGTGTGTGTGAGAGGGTGGGTGGATGGATGAGTGTGTGTGTGTGTGTGTGTGTGTGTGTGTGTGTGTGTGTGTGTGTGTGTGTGTGTGAGAGTGAGAGAGTGTGTGTGTGTGAGAGTGAGAGAGTGTGTGAGAGAGGGTGGGTGGATGGATGTGTGTGTGTGTGTGTGTGTGAGTGTGTGTGCATGTGTGCGGTTGAGTGAGTGAGTGTGTGTGTGCATCCATGTGACCATATGTGTGTGTGAGAGTGTGTGTGTGAGTGTATGTGTGTGTGAGAGTTTGGGTGGATGGATGTGTGTGTGTGTGTGGGGGGGGGGGGGGGGGGGGGTGAGTGTGTGTGTGGGGGGGGGGGGGGGGGAGGGGGGTGAGTGTGTGTGAGTGAGTGTGTGTGTGCATGCGTATGTCCATATGTGTGA
>JAWQFJ010002467.1:17972-25472 GCA_034096865.1 Theodoxus fluviatilis | reverse complement strand
GCCTGAACGCCAGCACTGGGGGTAGAGGAAGAGCCTGAGACAGCCGCTCGTCCTCGTCCAAGAGATGCTAAAGTCTTCTGAGCCCCCGTCGAAGACCTTCTGCGCCTGGGAAGTAGGTGGTTACCAGTGGGACACGACCGGCTTCGGCTTGTCTGTCACGCCGGGTGAAGAGATCTTCCCTTCTCTGTCTGGTATAGCCCGTCTGAACTGTCTCCTGCCGGCTACGCTCTGGTACCCACTGTGCCCAAGAGCGGTTTCAAGCTCCCGTAAGTGGCCTTCCCTGTCGTTGGCGTCAGAGCAAATGCGGTGGATCCGTAGAGCCTGGCTGAAAGGGATCGCATCCTTCACGTGTCTAGGGTGAGAGCTCTACCAGTGGCGGAGCACTTTAGTTTGCCGCGCCACTCAGCAGGAGATATGATGGTTAGCGTGCTAGCGGGTGGATTGCACGACACTCGACGACGCAGGGTCGCTGAACAGAAGTTCATCAGACTGTTCAGCACGCACCACGCCGGACTCAACAGAGATCTCGGGCTCATGGCGCACTACAAGTGAACTTCTCACGACCTGCACGTACGTCGCATGAGGTCTCTGTGTCTTGGCGTACCATCCCCTATTTAAGCCGTCCCTCACACACTTAGCCTGATAAAGGAAGATTTCCGAAAGCTTGCCAAGAGAGTACTTCACAACGTATACCTGCCAGCAGGGACGGAGCCCTGCCAGTGCCACAGAGACAGAGCCGCCACGTCCTTGTGACTCGGCGGTCTACATCCCTGGGCGGGAGGCTCTACTCCCTTTGGTCTACGTCCGCTTACGAACGGCGCTTTTCAGGGCAATCTGTACTTACGAAAGAATACTTTGTCGGTTGCTGTCCACGGTTCTTTATTTTTCAAACTTTGAAGGATTTCTGCCCGAGCCCCGGCACCATCAGTCTTTATTTGATACACACTGTGAGAACACAATGTGGACTTTGATGAGAAACCTTAAGGATTGTTTTGGGCACCACTGTGTTGTATGCTGCACTCTTTGTAACTAACGCAGATAATCATTTTCTTATGCGAAATTAGCTGTGATAATTTTGTACAATTCTTTGGTATCACTCTAACATGTTTTCCCCATACAAAAACCTTATTCTTCATTAGGGCAGGAAAACAGTAATAAAGGAACAAATTCCTGTTGGTAAATCTTCTCTATTTGTTTTTTTTACAGATTTTTCCCCATCGCTTATCTGCTCATTCCCCAGCACCCCCCACTCCCACATCTGTTTTGGCATGACCGCTAGAAAACTAAATTTTGGTCAGTGAAATGTGTCCAGTGCATTGCGACGATGCGAAACTAGTCCTGCAGTCAGGTGTTTGTTTTTACTTAACTGGTATCAACGTTATGGTCATCTGTCATGTCCATGGTCTGATTTGTGACTGACTCACCACTTGTTTGACAGTGCCAGACATATGATGCCCTGACCCTGGCCACTGAGGCCTCCATTGAGGTGTACGGAGTCATCAAGGCCCTGCCTGAAGGGAAGACAGTGAGTGTTGAATCTTGCTTCCCTTTTCTTGTCTCATAAATTCAGATGTGTTTGGCACCCCCCACCCCCCCACCCCCCAAAAAAAAGAAAAAAAAAAAAAGAAAAAGAGAAGGTACATTTGTGGTAACAGTGTAACCCGACCCTAATCATTTGCTTCAATTGTAAAAAGAAAGAAAGAAATTGATAGTAATCAAAGAACAATAGGCTTGTTCAGGAGTACAAACGTGCTGCATTGAGGCGGCGTCCATGCTGGCAACTGAGTCGCTCTTTAGCCCGTCTCGTGAACACCTACAAGATGTAGTGCAGCGCTTCACTTGTTAAAGGGGAGGTAAATCTTCTGCGCCCCATGTTGTGTGCTAGACGCTAAGAAAGTGTTTTCTTTGCCACAGACATCGTTTATGCACGTTTAAATGTATTCTGCATGAATAAAGTCCACTACTGTGTCATCCTTACTTGCCATTACTCGCGCATACAGAGCGCTTGGGGCAAATAAAGCCCGTTCCAGTCCCAAAATGATGTTTCTGAGGGTTATTTTACGCATCGACGGCCAGTGCGGGATCGAAGACGCCATTTTGAAAATCGTCTGAATCACCTCGGATCGGTGATGCACAGCGCTGCTCAGCGCTGAGTGAATCACGCCCCAAAATTGCTGTTCAGGAGTGAATCACATACAGCGCTCTGCAGCGCTTTGCAGTGCTGCACCTCCTGAACAAGCCTTGTGTGCTGTCCCAGTTTTCCTGCCCTAAGAGCACTTGGGGAATTTTTTAAATTAATTTTCAAAAGTGTTTTCAATGATAAGCAAATTTTTTGGGGGTTCTATCTGGCATCTTCTTTATATTAACAAAAGTTCCAGCGCCCCCCCCCCCCCCCCCCACTCCCAATCCCTTGGCTCCTTTTCTCCTGAACTCAGATAGTCCTAAGACTCTTGGCAGCTGCCTTTTCTTTCCTTCTACTAAGAAATCCCACCCACACCAACCCCACCCCCACCCACCCCACCCCATCCCACCCCCGATGTATTCAGTGGTGCTGTTTCTGAATATATAAACATGTCATATATGTGTAAGATCATTTCTAATGATAACAAACATGTCATATATAACTGTGTAAGATCAGTTTCTAATGATAACATGTTATATATGTGTAAGATAGTTTTCTAATGATAACATGTCATGTATGTGTAAGATAGTTTCTAATGATAACATGTCATATTTGTGTAATATAGTTTCTAATGATAACAATGTCATATAATTATGTGTAAGATAGTTTCTCATGATACATTCATATTATGATCAATATATGTGTAAGATAGTGTTCTAATGATAGCATGTCATATATGTGTAAGACAGTCTTCTAATGGTAACATGTCATATAATTATGTGTAAGAATAGTTTCTAATGATAGCATGTCATATATGTGTAAGACAGCTTCTAATGATAACATGTCATATAATTATGTGTAAGATAGTTTCTAATGATAGCATGTCATATATGTGTAAGATAGTTTCTAATGATAGCATGTCATATATGTGTAAGACAGCATAGTAATCAGTCTCTGTTTTGATATGTGATCACTTGATGGCGAGATGTCTGCCAACACCCCAGTTGAAAACTGAAACCTTAGCATTGTCTGAGATAGTTTGCCCTTGAATCCCACACACACCACAATGCTTATACCCAATGATATTCCTTGAGCTTATTTCTATTCAGAGTAGTCAAAGGACAGAATGGTAAAACCTTTTAATGAATATGCAGTCTGGGATTTTAACTGCAACTTTTGCTGTAGAGAAATGTGTTTCTTGACCACATGCTGAATCCATTGGCTGCTTCCTTGTCCCAGGCCCCTGACAACCATGAGCTGGCTGTGGACTTCTGGAAGCTGGTGGGAGGCTCTCCACCTGGTGGTGCTGACAACCTCCTCAACGAGGTGGGTGAGGTTGTGGTGGCCTTTTCTCTCTGCTCCTGCCCCTCATGTTCCCGCCACTCTTGTTACTTCTGCTCCTTCTCCTGTGCTTTCAACTAGCTCTTGCTCCCCTGTTTCTTCAGCTCCTTGTAATTCCCCATCCTCTTGTATTCGTGCTCCTCCCCCAGACTCCCAGGGAGTTGGAGGTGAGGATAGACCCATGGTATCTCTGTGTTCCATTCCTGAAAGGCGGGTGATGAGAAAAATCAAGACTTTCTCTAGTGATTTAATAATCATTGGCCTTAAAATTAAATAGCCAACAGAGGATGATATATGGTAAAACTCCATCCATTTATTTAATCATTTTATTTATGTATTCATTAATTTATTTATTTTTCATTCATTCATTCAATCATTCATCCTCCAGCTCTTGTTCCTGCTTCTCTTCCTGCTCCAGGTTTTCCTCTTGCCTTCTCCTTATGCTTCTTCATTTTCTCCTTGGAGTGCATTTTCTCATAATGAAACATAACAATGCAGTGATTGCATAGGGAGCCAAGTCAGAAGGGGGTATATGCTGTTGTGTGTACATGTGTGTGTGCATGTGTCTTTGTGTTGGTGAAATTGGTGTCAATTATTTTAGTGTTTATGAACAAATGAATGTGTGGTCATAAAACTTGTTTTCCTGTCTTTTGATCAAATTATGACGGCCAGTTAGAGATTTTCTGTAAGTTTCAGTGTGTGTGTGTGTGTGTGTGTGTGCGTGTGTGTATGCGTGTGTGTGTGTATACATGTGTGTGTACACGTGTGCTGTGTGTAATTCTGTGCATGTTTGGGAGGAGACAGCTGCAATACCTAGCATAACTCACACTGACAGCATTGCCATATTGCCAGAAGCTGTATACATATGAATTCATAGTAGGATTCCTTATTTTGTGCACTGACATTTCTTTGTGGATGATGACAAAGTGCTCTGTTGATTATGATATGTGTATGCTTGCAAAACTGCAGGTATGTGTGCATGTGTTTATGTGTGCATGTGTTTATGTGAGCATGTGTTTAATTATGCATGCATGTGTTTATGTATACATGTGTTTGTGAGTGTGTGTTTATGTGTTCGTGTGCTTATGTGTGTGCCTGTGTTTATGAGTGGGTGTTCATGAGTGGGTGTTTATGTATGCATATGTTTATGTGTTCGTGTGTTTATGTGTGCTTGTGTTAGTGTGTGTGTGTGTGTGTGTGTTTATGCAGACCTGCCAAATACTACGCTTTAGGCGTAGCATGCTACGCTTTCGACATGCTTGCTACGCTGCTACTACGCTGCTACGCTTGTCCATAAAAACTACGCTTTTCCCGCGTGCTTGAACTTTTGACCGCGATGGAGAATCTCCCCCCCCCCCCCCCCCCCCCCCCCCCCCCCCCGCTTTCACGTCGCCAGCGCAGTTTATCGCGCCGCCTTCACAGCCTTATCTCCCCCCCCCCCCCCCCCCCCCCCCCCACTTTCACGTCGCCAGCGCAGCTTTTCGCGCCAACCTCACAGCCTTATCTCTCCCCACCCCCCACCCCCGCTACGCCTATTCCTTCCATGCTACTCCAAATAGCTCTGGATGCTACTCTTTGGCATGATGGTGGGTTGGCAGGTCTGTTTATGTGTGCATGTGTTTGTGTGCACACATGAAGCAGCTCTACTTCTGCTGTGTTTACTCTGCAGGAGGCTCACCCTGATGTTCAGCTGGACAACAGGCACATGTTGATCAGAGGAGAAAACGTAAGTTTAGCTGATTGAAACATCATGAGCCAGATCTCATACCTGTAGCCTTGGAGGCCACAGTACATGGTGCACTAAGATTGATTAAAACATTGAATCTTATGTCAGGCTAAAGACAACTATTATTTTCACTGTTACATCACTGCGTCATACTTTTATGCCATCTTAGTATTGATGAGAATCAGAAGAAAATGTGTTCATGAAGTTCTGAACAACGTATATCACTTTGATTAATGTGTAAAGTCCAACACTGTTGATGATTTCATGGCAGAAGTGTCACACAATGATCACATGATTGCAATTTTAGACGTATTTAGGAAGGGAAACTAAGTAGAACGTGTACAGCCATTCGCTGTGTGGCAGCAAGGGTTGGAATGGGATGGGAATGGAGGTTTGGGACAAAATGTGTTAAAACAGTGCCCATCTCAGTGTGTTGGAAAGTGCATTCTTTATGGGTTGCTTTATCATACTGTTGTCACATTCACAGACATCGAAAGTCCTGAGGATGCGGTCAGTTGTGATGCAGTGTTTCCGAGAGCACTACTTCAGCCAAGGATACTATGAGGTGCGTTGCCTTTTGGCACCATGCATTTGCAGAGTTAGCCATGAGGCCTTTCTGTAATTTTCTGCTTTGACTAAGTAAGCGTGATACATTACTATGAATCTCGTCTTAATGAACCGCTTATGTCATACAGACTTCAAGTAGATGAAAACACCCCCCCACAAAAAACCACTAAGGCATGTACCTCACATTCATATGTGCATGTGCACACACATATGTGCACACACACACACACACACACATGCAGTAGGTAATCATGAAGACTTGAGACTGAGATTCATACAAGGTTTTCATTTTTGAAGCAGGATTAGTGCAAAGTAAGTTTTCTCTTGAACTTGGAAGATTGCTGGCAGATGTGCTCATGAAATGATCATCACTTGCTGTTCTGTAACTTCAGGTCACACCGCCCACCCTGGTTCAGACACAAGTGGAGGGAGGATCCACCCTTTTCAAACTGGACTTCTTTGGCCAGAATGTGAGCATGATTCTCTGGAACATTGGTCTTATTAACGTATGATTATTCAAACATTCGGGCTTTCCTAAGTGTGCTTGTGTATGCATGTGATTGTGAGTCAAGATTACCACCCCATGGGAGTGCCCTCAGAACAAACTGCATCAACAGAGACATACTTCTGCCAATAGATGCATATGCTTAGGTTCAGCTTCATTGTGGAGTAAATATTTGTCAGCCCAGCCAGCCAGGTATGACTGCTCCAACCAGGGAGCGTACGCCCAATGGCACATGCTCAAGAGTATATGCCATCAACAAATGGTCTTTTGCAGGGCTAAGCAACACTGTGAGAAAAAGCAATCAGTTGGACTTGAAGTCACAATTTATTTTGCACAGTATCATTTGTGTGTGTGTGTGTGTGTGTGTGTGGATGTGATGGATAAGGCTGTAAACCTACAATTGTGTTGTTATCACTGTTGTAGATTCCTGTGGTGTTGATGGTTAGATGTGTTTTCATTTTAACTTCAGGCCTTCCTGACACAGAGCTCACAGCTCTACCTGGAGACAGCACTGCCTGCCCTGGGCGATGTCTTCTGCATTGCGCAGTCCTACCGTGCCGAGCGCTCTCGCACTCGTCGCCACCTGGCTGAGTGAGTGTCCTTTCCACTCTTTCTGTTGATATCTGTGGAGAGATGCCTGTCCTTTGTGTTGTCGGTTTTGACTTTGAAATGAAGGTTGCAAATTTATTGCAAAGCCATAGGCATTTTGTTGCCGAGATGGAATCGTCCTTCATGATTATGTCTGATAAAGAGTAATCAGTTTTAAGTGCAGGTTGTTAATGCCTTTGTTGTTGTCCAACCCTGATATAAATATTCTTTCTTTCTTTCTTTCTTTTTCATAACAGATACACCCACATCGAGGGCGAGTGTCCTTTCATCACCTTTGAACAGCTGCTGGAGCGACTGGAGGACCTGGTGTGTGATGTGGTGGACAGAATCCTCAAGTCGCCTCACGCCCACATTGTCTACGACCTGAACCCTGTGAGTAATGGATAAATTTTCATCTTTGCTTCCAACCCTCTGACTTGGATGAGCTCAAGTTTAACAGTGTCTTGGAGACTACACTTTTATCTCTTGTCTCTCCACCTTCACGCCTCTCTGTGACACAATCAGGTATAGAGTGAAGCCTGAATCTGTGTTCTGACATTGTCATACCTGTATCTTGTGCTTGTGGCCTTTGCTGTTTCTCTTGCCTTTGGGCAAATCGGGTGTCTGTCAGGTCCCTCTCTCTGCAGGCAA
>JAWQFJ010002467.1:12500-17950 GCA_034096865.1 Theodoxus fluviatilis | reverse complement strand
GAGCTTTACGCGTAGTGAAGCATTTATGGAGGGCACCAGAACAATGGGCCGACGTGACCGGGTAACTATAAATTTTCCATGCGCGGAAACGGCAACGCGCATGCGCTGGGCTCTCCTCACACGAGAGGGCCTACGTATGCTATCATTTCCACAGCAGAGCGGGGGACAGAAACAAGTAGTTCCGTTCACGCGAGTATAAGATTTTCTCTTTTCAATATGCGCGCTGATTTCCACTCTTCGAGTATACCTTTTCTCTTTGCGATGTGTGCACTTATTCCCGTCTCGGTACATTGATTCCTGCCAATTGTTCATTTCCCTCTGTTCTGTATGTGCGCGCATACGTGGATTCTTGTGGTGCGTGCATGACGCTGATTCATTTCATGCTGGGCGCTCCGTGTTCTAGGTGCGCTCTTTTCCCCTCTTTGTACTGTTTCCCTCGCGGTGGATTAATGCAGTGCGGTCAGGACTATTGTCCATTTCACGAGGGGCGCTCCTTTTCCCCTCTTCGCACAGCGATGTTTGCTGCATGTGCCAATACCGCCCTGGGGTGGGAGATCCGTCTGCCCACTCATTTTCTTTCATGTTTGGGGGCGGCAGATCCGTCTGCCGCCCTGGGGTGGGAGATCCGTCTGCCCACTCATTTTCTGTCATGTTTGGGGGCGGCAGATCCGTCTGCCGCCCTGGGGTGGGAGATCCGTCTGCCCACTCATTTTCTGTCATGTTTGGGGGCGGCAGATCCGTCTGCCGCCCTGGGGTGGGAGATCCGTCTGCCCACTCATTTTCTGTCATGTTTGGGGGCGGCAGATCCGTCTGCCGCCCTGGGGTGGGAGATCCGTCTGCCCACTCATTTTCTGTCATGTTTGGGGGCGGCAGATCCGTCTGCCGCCCTGGGGTGGGAGATCCGTCTGCCCACTCATTTTCTGTCATGTTTGGGGGCGGCAGATCCGTCTGCCGCCCTGGGGTGGGAGATCCGTCTGCCCACTCATTTTCTGTCATGTTTGGGGGCGGCAGATCCGTCTGCCGCCCTGGGGTGGGAGATCCGTCTGCCCACTCATTTTCTGTCATGTTTGGGGGCGGCAGATCCGTCTGCCGCCCTGGGGTGGGAGATCCGTCTGCCCACTCATTTCTGTCATGTTGGGGGGCAGATCCGTCTGCGCCTGGGTGGGATCGTCGCCACTCTTTTTCATGTTGGGGGGCAGATCCGTCTGCCGCCCTGGGGTGGGAGATCCGTCTGCCCACTCATTTTCTGTCATGTTTGGGGGCGGCAGATCCGTCTGCCGCCCTGGGGTGGGAGATCCGTCTGCCCACTCATTTTCTGTCATGTTTGGGGGCGGCAGATCCGTCTGCCGCCCTGGGGTGGGAGATCCGTCTGCCCACTCATTTTCTGTCATGTTTGGGGGCGGCAGATCCGTCTGCTGCCCTGGGGTGGGAGATCCGTCTGCCCACTCATTTTCTTTCATGTTTGGGGGCGGCAGATCCGTCTGCCGCCCTGGGGTGGGAGATCCGTCTGCCCACTCATTTTCTGTCATGTTTGGGGGCGGCAGATCCGTCTACCGCCCCGGGGTAGGAGTTTCGTCTGCCCCACCAGTTTCAGTCGTGTTTGGGGGCGGCGGTTTCGTCTGCCGCCCTGGGGTGGGAGATCCGTCTGATCACCCATTTTCCGTCATGTTAGGGGGCGGCCCCCGGGATTCGCCCACCCCCACCCCCACCCCAGAACCCCGGTCCTCTGGGAGTCAAAGCTGCTGCTGCCTTTTCCCGCCCCCCCCCCCCCCCCCCCCCCCCCCCCCGGTCCTGCGTAGGTCATATCTCTCCGTCTGTCAGAACCCCCTCCGACCCGCCGCCCCCGTCCTTTGAGGAAGCTGCGGGCTGATTGTTGTCGCAGCTGCCCTGTCAGTCGTTGCCCTGTCAGTTCCTCGTTCTCTTCGTGTGCCCTTTGGCTCGTGCACCGCTCCCTTCCGCTGGCATCGTCAGCGCCTGGCGCGCCCCTCTGACCCCTGTCTCCCATTCTTGTTTAGGGTCCTCCATACGCCTGTCCATCTCGATAGATAGCGGGGCGGTGCGATGTGGTCCCCATTCACTCTGGGTTACGTGTTCCAGGGGCGTGGAGTGATGGATCCTATCTCTCTCTCATTAGCTTGCTTGCTGATATTACGACGGTATTGCTTTATCCTCCGGGCTGGTACACCTTTATTATTCCATTACCACGCACACCCCCGCTCTCCGCTCACACCATCTACCATGTTGCCGTCTGCCATTTCGCTGTTTCAAGGGCACCTACACACGGCGTGTCGGCCGGACTTCGTGAGCCCCCCAGTCGACCCCTGCGACGCGCGGGGAGGTCAGCGGTTCACCACGAGCTGGAACCCTCCACGCGCCCTCCTCTCCAGAACGCGCGTCGTATCACATATATCTGAAGACTTTTACGTTCAGTGTGTACATATACGTTTCCATTCCAAATATTGCTTTATACTCCCTGTACTGCCTAAAACGGATATTTGTACTTCTATTTACATCGGATTCTCAACTAGTATAAACCTTTTATCAATTGTTCTCTGAGCGTTTCTAAAAAGGTGCGTTCATTCGCCACCTCTGGGGTCACCCATGCATTTTCGAGCCCATTTCCCAATAAGAGAGTCCGAACCTTTGAAGCCCATTATCATTATTAATGTTACTCAACATTGATTGGTACATCATGCTCGGGAATCCGCTTTCGTCAATTTCAGGATTTCTAACCAATATTTAACGGATCTTGTGACAGCGTTGGTGCACACAGGATTGCTCCCTGTATCGCCATAAACCATAGCATTGGGTGTTCTTATTATGACATTCAGATACTGTTTCAGCAGAAGTAGATGTACATCTTCAATCAACTGGCATCCGTCTAGTCCCCATAGTTCGGAGCCATATGTTCGTATATATTCCACTCTTCGTACCTTGATTCCTGACGATTGTTCCTTTCCCTATGTGCAGTAGGTGCGCTCATATCCCTCCTTGTACTGTGGTATGCGCCAGTAAGCCTGTCAGCTTGGTTTGCGCCAGTACGTCTGTCAGCGTGGTACGCGCCAGTAAGCCTGGCCGCGTGGTATGCGCCAGTAAGCCTGCCTGAGTGGTATGCGCCATTAAGCCTGTCAGCGTGGTATACGCCAGTAAGCCTGTCAGCGTGGTATGCACCCTGAACTCATTTCATTCCCCTTTTCAATTTGTGCATTAATTTCCCCTCTTTGTACCTTGCTTCCTAACCATTGTTCTTTTCCATAGGTGCTGTGGGTGCGCTCATATCCCACCTTGTACTGTGGTATGCGCCAGTAAGCCTGTCAGCTTGGTTTGCGCCAGTAAGCCTGTCAGTGTGGCGTGGTATGCGCCAGTACGCCTGTCAGCGTGGTAGGTGCCAGTAAGCCTGCCAGAGTGGTATGCGCCAGTACGCCTGTCAGCGTGGTAGGTGCCAGTAAGCCTGCCAGAGTGGTATGCGCCAGTAAGCCTGTCAGTGTGGCGTGGTATGCGCCAGTACGCCTGCCAGAGTGGTATGCGCCAGTCAGCCTGTCAGTGTGGCGTGGTATGCGCCAGTACGCCTGTCAGCGTGGTAGGTGCCAGTAAGCCTGCCAGAGTGGTTTGCGCCAGTAAGCCTGTCAGCATGGCGTGGTATACGCCAGTAAGCCTGTCAGCGTGGTATGCACCCTGACCATTGTTCATTCCCCCTTTTGCAATTCGTGCATTCATTTCCACTCTTCGTACCTTGCTTCCTAACCATTGTTCTTTTCCATAGGTGCTGTGGGTGCGCTCATATCCCACCTTGTACTGTGGTATGCGCCAGTAAGCCTGTCAGCTTGGTTTGCGCCAGTAAGCCTGTCAGTGTGGCGTGGTATGCGCCAGTACGCCTGTCAGCGTGGTAGGTGCCAGTAAGCCTGCCAGAGTGGTATGCGCCAGTAAGCCTGTCAGTGTGGCGTGGTATGCGCCTGTACGCCTGTCAGCGTGGTAGGTGCCAGTAAGCCTGCCAGAGTGGTATGCGCCAGTAAGCCTGTCAGTGTGGCGTGGTATGCGCCTGTACGCCTGTCAGCGTGGTAGGTGCCGGTAAGCCTGCCAGAGTGGTTTGCGCCAGTAAGCCTGTCACATGGCGTGGTATACGCCAGTAAGCCTGTCAGCGTGGTATGCCCCTGACCATTGTTCATTCCCCCTTTTTGCAATTCGTGCATTGATTTCTACTCTTCGTACCTTGCTTCCTAACCATTGTTCCTTTCCATAGGTGCTGTGGGTGCGCTCGTATCCCACCTTGTACTGTGGTAGTAGCCAGTGAGCATGTGAGCGTGGTATGCCTCCGTCAGCCTGTCAGCGTGGTGTGCGCCAGTAAGCCTGTCAGCGTGGTATGCATCAGTAAGCCTGTCAGCGTGGTATACCAGTAAAACCTGTCGACATGGTATGCGACAGTAAGCCTGTCGGCGTCGTATGTGCCGGTAATCCTGTCCACATATTGCGCCAGGAGCCTGTCAGCGTGGGTTGCGTCGGTAAGCCTGTCAGCGTGGTGTGCCCCCTGATCATTCGTCATTTCCCTTTTCAATTCGCGCGTTCATTTCTGCTCTTAGTACCTTGATTCCCGACAATTATTCATTTCCCCATGTGCTTATGTGCGCTCATCTCCAACCTGGTACTGTGGTATGCGCCGGTAAGCCTGTCGGCGTGGTATGCGACTGTAAGCATGTCAGTGTGGTTTGCTCCGGTTAGCCTGTCAGCGTGGTATGCACCAGTAAGCGTGCCCGAGGTGGACGGACCAGTACGACTGTCAGCGTGCTATGCGACAGTAAGCCTGTCAGCGTGGTATATGCCGGTCAGCGTGTCAGCGTGTTATGCGCCAGTAAGCCTGTCCGCGTGTTCTCTGCCTGTAAGCCTGCCAGAGTGACATGCGCCGGTAAGCCTGTCAGCGTGGTATACGCCAGTAAGCCTATCAGCATGGTATGCACCCTGAACATTGTTCATTTTCCTTTTCAATTGGTGCGTTCATTTCCACTCTTCGTACCTTGATTCCTGATCAGTATGCCTGTAGAATGGTATGCACCAGTAAGCCTGGCACCGTGGTCTGCACCAGTACGCCTGGCACCGTGGTATGCACCAGTACGCCTGGCACCGTGGTATGCACCAGTATGCCTGTCAGCGTGATGGGGGCGGTATATCGGGCTGCCGCCCCAGGATGGAAGATCTGTCTGCCCCCATTTTCAGTCCTTTTTGGGGGCGGTGGATCCGTCTGCTCTGCAACTTTTAGTCGCATGTTCACTTCATTCAGCCTTACCACCCTCCCACCCCATCCCCACCTTCTCCTCTTCACCCTTGTCCTCCGATGCTGCCGTCTGCTATCTCTCTGTTCAAGGAGCCACCCTCATGAGTTGAGGCCACCAGGCGAGCCCTGAGACATCTGACGTCTTCCACGCCCTACTCTTCTGCTCTCTCCAGCCTGACGAGCG
>JAWQFJ010002467.1:0-7500 GCA_034096865.1 Theodoxus fluviatilis | reverse complement strand
GTGTAAAGTCTGTCTCTCCCATACCTACAGGCAGCGGTGTGTGTAAAGTCAGTATCTCTCCCATACCTACAGGCAGCGGTGTGTGTAAAGTCTGTCTCTCCCCATACCTACAGGCAGTGGTATATGTAAAGTCCTTCTCTCCCCATACCTACAGGCAGCGGGGTGTGTAAAGTCCCTCTCTCCCATACCTACAGGCAGTGGTGTGTGTAAAGTCTTCTCTCCCCATACCTACAGGCAGCAGCTGTATGGCTCCGCTCAGCACCGTCTCTCCCCATACCTACAGGCAACGGTGTGCGTAGAGTCCCTCTCTCCCAATACCTACAGGCAGCGGTGTGTGTAAAGTCCCTCTCTCCCCATACCTACAGGCAACGGTGTGTGTAAAGTCCCTCTCTCCCCATACCTACAGGCAGCGGTGTGTGTAAAGTCCCTCTCTCCCCATACCTACAGGCAACGGTGTGTGTAAAGTCCCTCTCTCCCCATACCTACAGGCAGTGGTGTGTGTAAAGTCCCTCTCTCCCCATACCTACAGGCAGTGATGTGTGTAAAGTCCCTCTCTCTCCCCATACCTACAGGCAGTGGTGTGTGTAAAGTCCCTCTCTCCCCATACCTACAGGCAGTGGTGTGTGTAAAGTCCCTCTCTCCCCATACCTACAGGCAGCGGTGTGTGTAAAGTCCCTCTCTCCCCATACCTACAGGCAGTGGTGTGTGTAAAGTCCCTCTCTCCCCATACCTACAGGCAGTGGTGTGTGTAAAGTCCCTCTCTCCCCATACCTACAGGCAGTGATGTGTGTAAAGTCCCTCTCTCCCCATACCTACAGGCAGTGGTGTGTGTAAAGTCCCTCTCTCCCCATACCTACAGGCAACGGTGTGTGTAAAGTCCCTCTCTCCCCATACCTACAGGCAGCGGTGTGTGTAAAGTCCCTCTCTCCCCATACCTACAGGCAACGGTGTGTGTAAAGTCCCTCTCTCCCCATATCTACAGGCAGTGGTGTGTGTAAAGTCCCTCTCTCCCCATACCTACAGGCAGTGATGTGTGTAAAGCCTGTCTCTCCCCATACCTACAGGCAGTCGTGTGTTTAAAGCCTGTCTCTTCCCATACATACAGGCAGTCGTGTCTGTAAGTGTTAAGTTCCTCTCTCCCCATACCTACAGGCAGTGGTATGTGTAAAGTCCGTCTCTCCCCATACCTACAGGCAGTGGTGTGTGTAAAGTCTGTCTCTCCCCATACATATAGGCAGTGGCGTCTGTAAAGTCCCTCTCTCCCCAAACCTATAGGCAGTGGTGTGTGAAAGTGCAAAGTCAGTCTCTCTCCATACCTACAGGCAGTGATGTGTGTAAAGTCTCTCTCTCCCCATACCTACAGGCAGCGGTGTGTGTAAAGTCTGTCTCTCCCCATACCTACAGGCAGTGGTGTGTGTAAAGTCCCTCTCTCCCCATACCTAAAGGCAGTGGTGTGTGTAGAATATGTCTCTCCCCATACCTACAGGCAGTGGTGTTTGTAAAGTCTTTCTCTCCCCATACCTACTAAATAAGTGTCCAACCATTTGAAGGCCTAACAGTGACTTATTATGCCTTTTAAACAATGCTCACACGTCTGGAACAATAAAGAACAACGAGGTTATACAAGGGAAACAAAGAGCAACAAGGTTAATGCAAGTAATGTGTCAACGTCCGAAACAAGTATGGAAACAAGAGGGTTAAACATCTACTTACAAAGAGCACAAGAGAACAGTAACCGCGTCGAGCAGCACACGCCAGCCGTGGCGGCTGAGGACTGCTGCGAGACTACACTGCCGCCGCAGCCGCCCCGGTCAGCGCACGCACCCGGCAGGCGTTCAGAACTCGACTCAGTGAGCGATGTTCAGATATTCACACCACACTACTCTACGCCCCCCCCAAGTCTTTGGAGAGTCCTGAAAAAGACTGATTTGTGGCAGCGTGAATGTAGATATAAGTGAAGAAATTAATTCGAATAATGGACAACGAAAGAACGATAAGACTGAAATGTCATAAAAGTTCATGGCCTCGGTCGGAGGGAGCGGGTGGTCTGGTCAGATGTCGGTGGTGCGAGTGTTTCTTTCAAGCCAGGCTTGTTGAACGGCTGGAGAGCCCGCAGCGCCCTTGGTGTCCGCCTTTGTGGGGCGTCTACTTGGGCTGGTGCGGGTGGCTCAGGCACAGGCTGGACGTCTACGTGGGTAGGTTCAGGTGGCTCAGGCACTGGGTGGACGTCTGCGTGGGCCGGTGCGGGTGGATCAGGCACTGGCTGGGCGTCTTGGCACGTGGTCATCGTCGGGGCTCTAGGTAGGTTAGGGGACGCCTGGGAGACAGGAGTGATGTGTCCGGGGACTGTCAGCAAGGGTGCACGAGTGATGACAGGGACGTACTTCCGAAGGAATTTCCTGTTCCGCAGGGTCACTCGCCCAGAGCCGTCAACTCGAACCACATATTGGTCAAACTGGCGGACCTCAACAACGATGCCAGTTTTGTCCCATTTTGTTGGGTGGGGTCCGGTTTGATTCTGGATACGCACATGGTCACCAATGACGAGGGGAGGGAGCGAACGTGTGTGGGCTGATAGACGTTCAGCTGCTCGCACATGCCGGTTGCGTAGTGCGTCTTCCCTGTTGGCGAGGGTCTCTCGCCAGGTCAAGTGGGGCTGGTATTTGCCAGGGTGAATGGGGATGAAGTCTCTGATGGCTCGTCCGAAGATGCACATGGCAGGAGAGAGCAGTGTGTCACGATCAGGGGTGTTACGATACTGAAGTATGGCGCGCTGGAATTTGTCAGTGTCAAGGGAGCCAAATCTGTCAGTGTTATTGGTGATGAGACGTTTTACTGTCTTAACGCCGACCTCTGCTCGGCAGTTGCTGTGAGGGAAAGCAACAGAAGAGAGGCGATGGCTAACGCCCCAGTTCTTCAGGAAAGCTGACGTTGTCGCTGAAGTGAACTCTGGTCCACCGTCAGAGGTTAGTTCATCGCTGATGCCGTAGGTGACGAATGTGCGTCGCAGAACAGAGACGAGGCCCGCAGCGCCATCGGAGGCCCTCTCTACAATTGGCCAGTTGCTGTATCGGTCGACTATGACCAGGTAGTTGTGACCTCGGTAATGGAAATAGTCGGCAACGATGCATTGGAAGGGGTAAGCTGGGGTTGCTGGTGGAGTCGGGGGTGCATTTGGCTGTGAAGGAGCCATGCGATTGCACTCTGTACAGCGAACGCGCAGCTCAGTGATGGCAGGTGTCATGCCTGGCCAGAAGAAGGAAGACTCTGCTCGAGAACACATCTGAGAAACGCCCTGGTGTGCTGAGTGTAGGGCTTGCAGGACAGCTGCTCGCAGCGCGGTGGGTATGATGATGCGGTCATGGTAGAGTACCACCCCGTCGAAGCTGGTGAGGTGTTCGCGAAACTGAAAGTACGGTCGCAGATCGTCGGGGAGAGCATTACGGTTATCAGGGAAGCCGTCTTCAATGACCTCGATCAGTTGTTGCATGGACTGGTCACTGGTGGTTGCCAGTCTGATGTCGTCCCAAGTGACTGATTTGATGACTTCGGCTGAGGCAACAGTCGTTTGGTGGCAGGCGTGAGCAGTGTTCTCAGAGTCAGGCTGAAGGGTGGAGAGGAAGTGCTCAGACACCAGTGGCGACACCGTTCTGATTTCCGACACAACGTCATCTGGCAGGTTTACAGGGGTGGCCGTGCTGACAGGGTGTCGTGAGAGCGCATCCGCAGCAGCGTGGCGTATTCCTGGGATGTGGACTATGCGGTATCTGTAGCGGAGGGATTTTTCTTTGAGGTTGCGGAGGCGTGGATTGGGGATGTCGTCTAGGCATCGGTCTCCGAACACTTTGAGCAGTGGTTTGTGATCAACAGCAAGGATGAGGTCAGAGCAGCCGAGGGTGAAGTGGCGGGCTTTATCCAGGGCGTCGACGACAGCCAGGGCTTCACCTTCGACGGGTGCGTACCTGGATTCGGCCCCAGAGGTGAATCGGCTGCCAACCAAGGTGATCTTCCATCCTGTTTTGCAGCAAAAGGGTTTCACAGGGGAGCAGCGGCAGTGTTTCTGGAAGAGCCAGAAGCCAATCCCGTCTTTGCTCCAGTCCGTCGCGAGGCAGGTAGGTCTGGACTTGTCAAAGATCTCCACCCCTTGGTGTATCTCGTTGATGATGACGGTTTTGGATCTCTCAAACAAACAGTTGAGTTCCTCTGTCCAGGAGAATGGGGCGCCTGGTTTGAGGAGTTGACGGAACGGGAGGAGCTCGTCAGCTGACGCAAAGGTATAGGAGACCTGGTTGACCAGGCCAAACCAGCTGCGAACATCAGTTATGTTCTTGGGTGTAGGGAATTTCCGGATCGCTTCCAGGAAGCGAGGGCACGGTCTGACTGATGTTGGTGTGATCTCGAAGCCTGCAAATTCAACAGTGTCTTTGGCGAATGTGAATTTGGATGGGTTGAGGGTGATGCCGTTGTTTCCGCAGACATCGAGCCAGTGGACTGCCTGGAAGAAGGCGTCTTCGATGGTGTCAGACCACATCAGCGTGTCATCTGTGCATTTGGTCTTGTTAGGGATGTCAGCAACGATCTCGTCGAAGCGCCGGCTGTAACCATCACCTGATGAAATGTATCCTTGTGGGGCTACACGGTAGCGGTAGCGTCCCCAGGGGGTGATGAACGTGGTGAGGTGGCGGTCACGTTCATCAAGTGCGATGCTGTGGTACCCGTTCCAAGCGTCGAAGACGGTCTTGCGTGTGTGATGGGGGACCGCCCGTGCTTGGTGGAAAGGCGACTGCGTGTGGTGCGTCTCTCGAACAGCGTGTTGGTTCAATGGCTGTAAGTCAACTGTGCGACGGGGTTTTCCAGATTTCTTGGGACAGATCACCATTTTGTGGCACCATGTCACTGGTGTACCGACTGGTACGGGCTCTAGGACGCCAAGTCGAACATCTTGGTCCAAGCCAGCTTTGACGTCTTCTTGCCAGTGGATAGGGACTGGGATTGGGGTGTGGTGGGCCACAGGGTGAGCGTCGGGGTCAACCATGAGACGCAAGGGCGGGCCTGACATCATGGGGAGTGGTTGGTGGTCGCACGTATTGAATGAGCTGGATTTGTAGTAGTCCAGCAGCCATCTCTCTAGCTTTTCCCTGTTTGCTTCTGTTGCCGGGAAGGGTAGTTTAGTAGGGGGTGGCGGTGGCGCCTGGCGTCGTGGACAGTCGCAAGTGGGACGATGTCGCGTGTCAGGTGCTGCGAGTTGGGCTGAGGATGAACTCGCTGTTACGGGGTGAGGCCGGTTGACATCGCCGACTGTGGGGAAGGTGTCAGGGATGACACCCAGTGCGACACAGGCTTGTTTTGACAGAAACAGTGTGTTTATGCTGTCAGAAACGTAGACGATTTGACGCGTGTCATACGACGTTTTGGAGGGGGATTTGCCAGTTATCCTCAGAATGAGAGCGCCCAAGATTTCGATGCTGCGGTTGTCGGCAGCCTTCATTCTCATGGTGACGGGGAGAAGATGCCGTTTCTGGAGGCCAAGTTTAGGGAGTAGCGCTGAGCTTGCGAGGCAAGATTGGCATCCTGTGTCAGCCATAGCAGGGTAAGGGATGGTGGGCGTTCTTCGCTTGAAGGGAGCCTCAAGGCCGAGCGACTGGATGTCGGATGGTGTGGCCTGTATGGAGACATTGAGGAAAGGGTGAGGGTCAGAAGCCCGGCGTTCCCATGCGTCACAAAACTCATCGTAGACGTGGTGTTCCAGGACAACCTTGCCGTCGTTGATGGGGCATTGTGTGTCAACAGAGCAGAGAAAGTCATCATACACAGCAGTGGTACCGTCAGGTGCAGTCCCCGACTTCGGTTTTGCTTTGGCAGCGCGACGACAAATGGTTTCATAGTGGGGGGGATGTTGCATTTGGAACACCTGTGGTTGTATGCAGGGCACTTCTTCTCTCGTTCTCGTGCGTTCCGGCCGTGTCCGGTTTTGCCACAGTGGCCACATGGGCGTGGCGTCTGCACTTGATCGGTGGCTGGAGTACGCTGTTGCTCGAGTCGGAATCTCTCAGATCGTCTGTAGGAGCTAGTCGCTGCAGTACTTGAGGTGGAGTTGCCATCAAGGAGGTTGGTAGCAGAGCGTTTTCCGCTTTCCTTAGCTTCGATGAAACTAAGGGTCTCTTCAAGGGGCGGGTCAGGGCCGGATTTTCCCATGATGTCAAGGCGGATTTCGTCGTCAGAAAGACCGAGGATTAGTGCATCTCTCACCATAATGTCACTATAATCAACTTCGAGATCACAGGCACACTTGGCTTTGTAGCTACAGACGCTGGCTTGTCCTCTGAGACGTGCAGCAAAAGCTCGAACAGGTTCGTCACGGTCTTGTCTCATCTGTTGTAGGTGTACTCGAGCTACCATAATGTTCTCCTGGCGGACTGCAAGTGTTTTGATGCTTGCGAGAATGGTTTTCTCATCTTTGGCACTTAGGGAGCCAAATGTTCTTGTGAGATCTTTTCTGAGGGGTTCGTCGCAGCATTCCAGGAGTTGAAATGGGACCTCAGAAATAGGGAGGTGGGTGGCAGCCTTGTAGTCCGACCATCGTTGGTTGAAGTAGGTCCACTCTTCACTCGTGCCAGCTGCTGAAATCGTGGGTCGACGCACTTTATCAGGCTTGGCTGCTGGGCCTGGAGTGGGAGTAGGGTGGACAGTATCCTTGTGAAGTTTGATCAGGGCAAGTAGGACTTCAGCAGGGATGTTGGCTCCAAAGGTGGTGTCACAGTCAGGGACTGGGCAGGGAATCGTTTCAGCCATGATGATAGGTGGTTGTGGGCTCTCCAACTACTTTACGTGTGAGCATAAATAAGTGTCCAACCATTTGAAGGCCTAACGGTGATTTATTATGCCTTTTAAACAATGCTCACACGTCTGGAACAATAAAGAACAACGAGGTTATACAAGGGAAACAAAGAGCAACAAGGTTAATGCAAGTAATGTGTCAACGTCCAAAACAAGTATGGAAACAAGAGGGTTAAACATCTACTTACAAAGAGCACAAGAGAACAGTAACCGCGTCGAGCAGCACACGCCAGCCGTGGCGGCTGAGGACTGCTGCGAGACTACACTGCCGCCGCAGCCGCCCCGGTCAGCGCACGCACCCGGCAGGCGTTCAGAACTCGACTCAGTGAGCGATGTTCAGATATTCACACCACACTACTCTACCTACAGGCAGTGGTGTGTAAAGTTTTTCTCTCCCCATACCTACAAGCAGTGGTGTGTGTAAAGTCCCTCTCTCCCCATACCTACAGGCAGTAGTGTGTGTAGAATCTGTCTCTCCCCATGTACAAGTCGTTCAAGAGTCGAGTGCTATATAGAGCTCGAGAGCGCTAGCATGTACAAGTCGTTCAAGAGTCGAGTGCTATCTAGCGCTCGAGAGCGCTAGCATGTACAAGTCGTTCAAGAGTCGAGTGCTATCTAGCGCTCGAGAGCGCTAGCATGTACAAGTCGTTCAAGAGTCGAGTG
>JAWQFJ010002466.1:18216-33167 GCA_034096865.1 Theodoxus fluviatilis | reverse complement strand
ATGCAGTTTTCTATCAGTTTCAAGAAGACACATTCATTGACATTTGCACTTGATGCATGCATGCACTCACACATACATGTACACACATGTACACACACATGTTTATGCACACCTGAGGAAAGAGGGGGTAGGGAAGGCTGACAGAATGGGGAGACAGGCAGACAGATGCACTGGACAGAATGCCTGCATAATTGCTTCTTAGTTATATAATCTTGAACATGAGCATCCAAAAGTTCACATCAGCACTGTTTCAAATTTGGCAATGCAATATGCCAACAATTTCTAGATTTCTTTAGTCAAATCTTTTAAAGTTTCAAGCAAACATTCTCTGAAAGGACAGTTTTCTTTCCCCCCCCTCCCCCCCCCCCCCCCCCCCCCCCCCCCCCCCCCCCCTGCATCATGAGTTTTTATTATTACATTTCAGAATCAGTCAAAGGGAATGGCCATGTGCACCACTGCTTTGCTCAATGACTTGTGAAAAGGGTATGTACTTCAGTAACCACACCCATGCTAGTAAGGGGGTAAGGGAGAGAGAGGGGGGCGGGGGAGGGGGGGGGGGGGGGGGGGGGAACAAAAGTAGGCAATCACAAAAGTAGTTAAGACAGACAGACACAGACACACACAGACAGACATGAGCGGGCGCGCGCACACACACACACACACACTTTCTGCAAGCAAGCGCCGAAGAGGGAGGCACACAGAAAGACAGAAACGGAGAGAAAGGACACAGAAAGACGAGCACAAACAGCAAGCATCTCATGGCGAGATCCACATAAAGCGCGCAGCACTGAACATCCCCTTTCGCTTCCAGTTCCAGGAGTCGTAGAGTCAAGGTGCGCGCTAACACGAGAGAGAGAGAGAGAGAGAGAGAGAGAGAGAGAGAGAGAGAGAGAGAGAGAGAGAGAGAGAGAGAGAGAGAGAGAGAGAGAGCCATGCGGGATGATTTCGCAAGCCTGGCGTAATGATCCAGCTGTGCGGCTTGGGAGTCAGACGTCAACAAAGCAAATAGTTCCCACACATCAAAGGAAAGCAGACGACAGGACCTCCAGTCAGTGCAGACAACACATTCTTACCAGCTGTTATGCTCGTCACAGAGATCTTGACTGAGACTGCGTGCAGAGATACACAGCAGCGTGATCAGCCATGTTTCCAAAACAAGACTAGTCACGTGACAAATAGCAATCAATAAGGCTCGTAGAGTATTCTCCCTTGACAGCAAATACCTCTCGCTCATTACCGAGAAAGGAGTTTATGTATTACCTCCCTTGTGGTGAACAACTCGTAGAGCACACGTATTCATGCGTCGTCTTGAATTTTCTCCTCGGATTTACAAATGATTGAAACCGCCCATCCCCACCCCCCACCCCCCCGCCCCAAAGAAAAAAAGCAACCACCCCCCAAAAAAAACTACATAGTTGAGGTACATGTTTAGCCTGGGGGGGGGGCGGGGTTACGCAACCCCCCTAGTCCGGCCCCGACTGTCTTAAGTAGAAGTCGATGCATTACGTTTTCTTCAACTTATAGACTTAGTTCATGTAGGCTATGACTAGATAAATTCTTTCTGTTCTCACAAAAAATAAAAGGAGTAGGCTACAGTGTATGAGGGGTTTATATTTTAGTCAGGGTAATATTCGCTTTCAATACCTATCAACATGTCGGGTCTATTCATACAATATCTTGCAGTGCTACATCACAAACTCGATCATACATCATTTCACTATATGTATGTATGTATGTATGTATGTATGTATGTATGTATGTATGTATTTTGGCTCTTATATAGCGCCAATCTCACACCCAAAGGCATGCTTAAGGCGCTCAACACGTTCACCCTTTGAATAAAAGAGTTTTTAGCTGTGACTTGAAAGTCTGTATTGAAGGAGATTTCCTCAGTCTGTCTGGGATATCGTTCCAGAGTTTTGGTCCAGCATACGAGAATGCTCTCTCCCCAGATCTCTTGGTGTTGTAGCGTGGCACATGGAGTAATGACTGCGCCGAAGATCTGAGATCCCTCACAGGCTTATAAGTCTTGAGGAGCTCAACCAGATACAGCGGGGCCAAACCATTGACGCACTTGAACACATGACACAGTGTTTTGAACACAATACGTTGGTGGACAGGCACAATTATGCCATCTTTCTTCCTTTTTTTTCTCTCTCAATACAGAACTGCTAGTTTTTAAATTGATAAGATCGAGTATATTCACTTCTATAAGTCAAGTCCTTTGATGCACTTTGTTTCAATGCATTTGATCACTGAAAGCAGCACTTTCTTGGGGTCGAACATGTAATTGGTAGTTAGTCTAGATAATGCCAGGCATATCAATTCCTCGCTTCTCACGATTCTGTCCATTCTGTGAACCTGAGGCAAGTCTCTCGTGGACTAAAATGGATTCTGCCACGATCTCAGCCATCAAAACGTAAGGCTGCTGGATTTTACCATATTCAAATTCCAACGTTTTTCCTGCTCTTTTCCTAGTCATCGCAAACACTTCTGTCATTTTGTTTGTTTAATCAAGCAATTTACAAACTCATTAAAGCTGCCCCTTTTTTTCTGCACTCCAACATCTCTTTCACTTCTTTTTCACCTTCTTGCTCCACGCATAAGTTCAACTCAATTTCAAGGCATAATCTGGGAAATTATACAAACTTTTGTTTTATGAAAAAGCTTTATTAAACATTCATATTCAATACAATATAATTGCCATGTGCAATGCATCTGAGTGTGTAATGTGTGGTATGTGTGTGTGCGTGTGCACTAACATCTGTAGTTGTGCATGATTGTATGTGTCTGAGAGAGAGAGGTGGTGTGTGTGTGTGTGTGTGTGTGTGTGTGTGTGTGTGTGTGTGTGTGTGTGTGTGTGTGTGTGTGTGTGTGTGTGTGAGAGAGAGAGAGAGAGATAGAGAGAGAGAGAGAGAGAGAGAGAGAGAGAGAGAGAGAGAGAGAGAGAGACAGACAGACAGACAGACAGACAGACAGGCAGGCAGGCAGGCAGGCAGGCAGGCAGGCAGGCAGGCAGGCAGGCAGGCAGGCAGGCAGACAGACAGACAGACAGACAGACAGACAGACAGATCGACAGGCAGGCAGACAGACAGACAGACAGACAGACAGACAGACAGACAGACAGACAGACAGACAGACAGACAGACAGACAGACAGACAGACAGACAGACAGACAGACAGACAGACAGACACAGATGCACAGACACACACACACACTGACAGAGTGCAAGAGCACAATTTGCTTCATAAGTTCAAGTAGTACCAACCAATCATGACAACAACCATGATTTCTATGACAATGAAGGAATCAAGGTTGAATAAATGTAAATGCAGGGTTGAGAAAGTAAATGCAAAGAACCTCTTTCAAAATAATTATTTGAAGCAAAAAGAAATGAACTTTGATAAGTTGATCTTTTTTTCTAAAAACACTGAATTAAATTTGTTCATATTTAAAGATGTACATTGTCAAGAGTTACGTGTTTTGAAGATAACGTGGGATTTTAGTCTACAGTTTAAGATTGAAACCAATCATTTTAAAACACTCCTCAAAGCATGCCCATTCTCTAACATTTCAGATCTCCACAGCACATCCTTGAACACAAGCAGCTGCGCATACACTGGAAAGGGCAATGGCTGGCGTGAGAGAGATGCAATAGAGCACTGGATGTACTCATGCTTTTTCCCTTTTCAAAAAGTACATTAATAAAACATAAATAAACCCACTTCAAAGTATCATACAGTAGTCAATGAAGCCAGCAAGATCCATCAGAACCAAAACCCTGCAAAGTCAAAATGGAGATTTCTTCCATTGGCATTTCTGCCTGCATGCTGCTTAGCCAAGACGTGCTTGCATGTTGCACTCCAATCTGATGCATCAAGCGCACCTGTACCCTGCAAAGTCCTCCTTTTCCACCACTTCGCTAGATGCAAGTCCGCCCTGTGACCATGTTGCCTGTTGCTTGCATGCACATTGAGCAATCTGTCCACTACAAAAATATCCAAATCTCAAGACCCTCTCATTTGTGGTCAGGCCACTCAATGACTTCAAGTACTGTAACATTATTATTCTGCCTGTACGTCACATAACTGGTCAAGTAACCATTTATCAGTCACACGAGTCCATCTGTGGGTGAATGGATGGATAGTGTTTTACGGCCTATCAGCCTTTGTAAGCTATGTAAGGCTATTAAGCACGAAAATCATTAGAACAGTTTAGAGTAAATGTAAATCAAGTAACAGTGTCCCTAGTTATTCGCCTCTTACGAATCGCGTAGGGAGACTCGGTGGGTTAATTCTTACCCAGAACCCACAGGGGGAACCATCTGTGGTAAGAACATCACTTCAGCTCGAGCCACACAGTAGCTTCACAAGGTTCTTTAACACTTATCTGTCTATTTTCACACAACCATATTACTTGCTTCATGAAACTGCATGAGGTCACATGACCCATGACCTCTTCATCAGGGGTGTGTTTAGGCTTCAACTCAGCAGGCACTATGAAGGCATAGCTCAGTTGACACTCAACCACACTCGGCCTTAAACACTTGACTGCTAGGCCTGAACAATATTGTAGGTAAAAATGTTCCCCTGCACAGATCATTGAAGAGAGACTTGAATACGCACCAGCAGTCATATAAAACTCCTGCGGTCACATAATCTCTTCAGCAGTCACATGACCACATCAGCTGCAATCACATGACTACTTTATCTGCAGTCACATGACAAAGTGTTCCAAGCAAATGACATCTTCATACAAGGTCAAAAATACACTTGACATGCTCTCATGTGATCCCTTCACCTTCGGTCAGGGCCACCTATGTTGGACATGGTCTGTTCCAGATAGGCCAGGGGGCCCTGTGGGTAGGAAGGGGGAGGCTGGGGGGGTGGCATGACAAAGGGGATCCCAACCTGGCTAGGCATGGGGATGCCCCCCATGCGCTGCTGGGCCAACAAGGCCTGGGGGTGGGGGGGTTGGACAGAAGGGCCGGCACCCCCCATGGGGGGGCCTTGGAAGGCGGAGCTCTGGGACCCATTGTTGGCCAGGGTCTTCCATCTATTCAGACTCTCATTGTGCTTCTCCATCAGCTTCTCCTTGCGCTCCAGCTCCTGCCTCAGTTCCTTTGTCTCCTGCAGCAGCATAAGTAGTAGTAGCAGTAATAGAAAGGGAGAAGTCAGAGGAGGAAGTGGAGAATGAGGCAGAGAAAAAGTTTTCAGGGCTGCACAGACAGGCCAAGTGAGCAGACACATTCCAGAGTCAAGCTGTCGGTGTAATTATTGGTGACAAACGATGCTCTACAGTTTCATCACAAAGAGATAGCATGGTATAAACAGTGGACTGGAAAACTCTTAAGCATGACAAAAAAACCTTTAGGTGCCAGACAGGAAGGTAAAAAAACACCTTGGTTTAATTAGGCAATATGGCATTTTGGATGTAGTCCTTCAACAGCTATTTCCTCATTAAAACATGATTCTTTCATCTCCCATTAACAACTAATGGTCAGTTATGAACCAGACTAGAGACAGTGTAGTAATTGGCAATGATGTTTATTTTCCTGACTTATCATGTTGCATTGTGCAGTCTCCAGCACTACAGGTGGCAGTGATTAAGTGCACAGTGAGGACACAAGGCTAGGATGTCCATGTCTGTGTGTGTGTGTGTGTGTGTGTGTGTGTGTGTGTGTGTGTGTGTGTGTGTCTGCCCTTGTGTGTGTGTGTGTGTATGTCTGCCCTTTGTGTGTGTGTGTGTGTGTGTGTGTGTGTGTGTGTGTGTGTGTGTGTGTGTGTGTGTGTGTGTGTGTGTGTGTGTGTGTGTGTGTGTATGTTGGATACATATGTGTGTGTGTGTGAGTGTGAGTGAGTGTGTGTGAATGTGTGTGTGTGTGTGTGTGTGTGTGTGTGTGTGTGTGTGTGTGTGTGTGTGTGTGTGTGTGTGTGTGTGTGTGTGTGTGTGTGTGTGTGAGTGTGTGTGTGTGTGTGTGTGTGTGTGTGTGTGTGTGTGTGTGTGTGTGTGTGTGTTGGATCTGTGTATTGGGCATGTTTGTGTATACGTGTGTGTGTGTGTGTGTGTGTGTGTGTGTGTGTGTGCATGTTGGATACATATGTGTGTGTGTGTGTGTGAGTGTGAGTGAGTGTGTGTGTGTGTGTGTGTGTGTGTGTGTGTGTGTGTGTGTGTGTGTGTGTGTGTGTGTGTGTGTGTGTGTGTGTGAGTGTGTGTGTGTGTGTGTGTGTGTGTGTGTGTGTGTGTGTGTGTGTGTGTGTGTGTGTGTGTGTGTGTGTGTGTTGGATCTGTGTATTGGGCATGTTTGTGTATACATGTGTGTGTGTGTGTGTGTGTTTTGGACATGTGTGTGTGCGTGTGTGTGTATTGGACATGTGTGTGTGTGTGTGTGCATGTTGGACGTGTGTGTGTGTGTGTTGGACGTGTGTGTGTGTGTGTGTGTGTGTGTGTGTGTGTGTGTGTGTGTGTGTGTGTGTGTGTGTGTGTGTGTCTGTGTTTGAGTGTGTGTGTGTGTGTGTGTGTGTGTGTGTGTGTGTGTGTGTGTGTGCGCGCGCGCATGCACATACATGCATGTGAGATTCACACATACTGATATAGCCTTACCTCCTTCAGGACCATCTCTGGGTTACTGATAGACATACTGAGCCTTTTGTCCAGGAAGAACATGTCTGCAGACCTGGCAGACTCCAGCAGTTTTTGCACAGCCTGGTCCACACCTGGCCACAGATGACAGGTTGCATGAGAGCAGTGACAGAGCAGCAGCCTGTTAGCAAGCTCATAAAAGAAAGACAAAAACATGGCAGCATGGGGGAACTGAGATGCAGGTGGCATGTTCTACACCTAGCAGCAGAGAAAAGGGTCATGCTTTCAATGTGAAAATAAGAGACATGATAGCATTAGAGCATCTTGAAGTAAGGCAGCAACCCTGATGCTCTTGGAAGCGTAAAGGTATAAATAGCAATGGAACAGAGCCATCCAATAAACACTTGGCAGAAAGGCAAAAACATGTCAACATGAAGATAAGACAAAACAAACAAAAAAATTTGGTAATGGTTACCAGACTGAAATGTATGCACACACACACACACACACACACACACACACACACACACACACACACACACACACACACACACACACACACACACACACACACACACACACACACACACACACACAAACTCACACAAACATCTCATCCCTCACCCCCACCTTCCCCTTAATTAGGGCATGTTACCTTAACCACACTTTCTTTTTCTTTACTGAAGTACACTAATAACTCACTTCAGCTCATGAAGCACTGAGGTCATGTGGCAATACCTGCAAATAATCTTATCCATGTGGGTTGTGTCATACTCCATAGGGCATGCTTTATTTATTTCACCTGCTCATAAAGTGTTGATGCTCACACAAAGCAACTTGCATGGGTCCTACTCAAAATGCATGCCAATGCAGGCTTGTAAGCACAATCTTTTCAACTCATCTACAATTCTTTCAAAATGTTAATCTGTGCCAAGTTCTCAATCCAGGGACTGATGATTGGTGCAGGTGACCATGACTTTGCTGTACACTGTTTTACAGTACAATGAGTACATATGAGTGGTATGTGGCCAAAAAATCTAGTCAACACAGACATTATGATTGTTCACAGTATCCCAGATACAGTTTGGAGGTGGGGGTGGTTGGGTGGTTGAGAGAGAGAGAGAGAGAGAGAGAGAGAGAGAGAGAGAGAGAGAGAGAGAGAGAGAGATAGAGAGAAAGAGAGAGATAGAGAGATAGAGAGAGAGAGATAGAGAGAGATAGAGAGAGAGAGGGAGAGGAAGGGAGGGGGTGGGGGTGGGGAATCGACATATAATTATGTCATTGCATTTCACAAAAGTGAGAAAGCAGTGCAGAAAGCATGAATAACAGGTTATGCATTTGATGTAATCAAAACGAATATTTTAACAATTTACAGAGAACAAAACTTTCTGTTTTGTCATCAAGTCACTCACTTGCTTTGGTCTCCTCGGTATCTGTGACGGTGAAGTACTCCTGAGATGTCACTATGGAAAAGCAGTTCTGAAAAAGGACAAACACATGAAAAGGATAGTATCATATCTATCTCTGTGAGAAATAATTGAGCTGCATCAATCTTATGATTTAAATATTTTCCCAAACAAGCTGATTGAAGCGTCAGCGACAAGTGGGAATGAGACTGTCATTAATTGCGGTCAGAGACTGTCATTAATTGCGGTCACTGAACTGGAGCTAATGAGCAGACCACAAGGAAAATGTTATTGCCCAAGCGTCAAAATAAATTGAGGTGAAACAAGCGACAGAAAAAGTTTCAAGGCTGACTCTGAACTCACTTCCAAAGCTTTCTCCAGATCATCTATTACATTGGGTGTTCGACTTTGTTCACTGGAGGACGCCATTTTGGCTATGTGACAGCTTAGTTTATTCTCATCCACGTTAAAGAGTTCTATATAGTCCGTCACTTCCGATTTGCTGCATCAGTGTATGTGACAGGTGATGAAGCTTTTCCCTCATCAAATTAGCAGAAAACGTGTGATTTGCTTTTCGGTTTTCTTGTTAGCATTCAAAAGTTCTCAGTGGTGCGAGTATTTGCTGTTGTGTACACTCGTATGTTGAGGAGCGCGGCTAATGTAACGCATGATTATGATACGATTACAACTACGACGAGGAAATGTTACAAAATTTATACAACTTACACTACAGTCGCTCTAATTAATTCTCTATTCACCGCCAGAATCTTCTGGTCGGATTTCTAGGTTTATGCATGTACATCTGCCATTATTTCCATCGGTTGGATGAAGTTCTAACAATCTTAAAGACCTGCATGATTTTAAACGACCGATGGTTTATGCACCACTTGTGACGTTGTTTTCGAGTTGGCTACTGATTAGATCCACAGCGCAGGTAACTTGTATGCATCTCACCATCTGTACGATGTTTGTCTTATCCGTTATCGAGTCACGCGATTTCCAGTTACATTATAAGTGTGTGGCGACGTAGCATATGCCCTTGGTCGCAGTTACTTGACGGACATTTTCTCTTCGAAGTTGTTCATATTGTACGTGTTGCGACAGGATACGATGAAGCAAGGTCTGGCCGTGTGCGCAGAGCAGTAATTGAGTAAACGCTGTCACGTCGTGTTAGTATGTCTTTTAGTTCGACACATTCGTGAAATATGGGGTCGCAGCCAACGTGGCAAAGAGACAATGATAAAATTCAATAGTGTCTAATAGATTAAAGGGACAAGACTCAAGAGCATGTGGCAAGAAATGCATATTCGCCTGACCACTAGCCTTGCGACAAATGTCCCGCACTATTTTTAGCGGATTGTCAACTGCTCTGCATGCATTTATAGGGGGTTTCGAGATCTGTAGACAGTGCCTGTTGAAGAAAGGAATATAGCGTTCAACGTTGCTCAAGGACTAGGTTTGTCATTGTTGTCGTTTGACTGACTTTTTTTGTTCTTACCACTGAAAATTATCCTTGAGGTTTTGTTAAGTTAAGGTTGTGTGTATGTAACATTGTCATTTTCCTAGGTTTTGTAGTTCAGGTAAGAACGCTATCATTTTTACCTTATTTTTGTGTGTTACTATTCAAAGTTGTGACCAGTTCATGTATACAGTGCAACTCAAACCAAATCATGTAGACTTTTCTTGAATGATAATTGAGAAACAGGACAGTTTTGATTTTCATTTATAGCCTCCAGCAACATGACTCTCCAGTGGACTTTTGTGGCATCCTTCCTGTATGCAGAAATTTTTGTCATCATTCTTTTGTTGCTTCCTTTCATCTCACCAGCCAGGTGAGTGAGCCATTCTCTTTCACCTTTATTTGAATGGGTCTCCATGTGTGTGTGTGTGGGTGTGTGTGTGTGTGTGTTTGTGTGTATGTGTGTGTGTGTGTGTGTGTGCGCATATAAATTGATTAGTTTCATTTCTGTTATTTGTACTGAGCATCACATAGTAATGTAAATGCATTTTATGCAGTACAATCACAGATGGAACATTATCCCGGAGATCAGTTTGATATGAAGTTGCTGCACATAGTGAATCAACTGCTTTTTGTGGCTTCCTGCAATATCATCATTGGGGGGGGGGGGGGGGGGGGGGGGGGGAATATAGTTCTACTGTGCAATTTTGTTTCCTTTTGTAATAGTTGATCTCAGAATTCACAGCAGTGTTATTTTTAATATCCATGATTTCTTTTATTGTCATCTTTAGCACAGCAACATCTGTTTTTGTTGGGTCCATAACTTTGTTGGTGACTTAAACTCCCTGTTGCAAGATTGTTTTGTCTCATCACACAGATGGCAGTCGATATTTCGGTCTCGACTCATTGTGAGGTTGACCACCTACTCCTACATCTACTTCAATGTCCTCATCTTCGTTCTTGGTCTTCTTTTCCTGGGTAAGTCGCATTTCTTTTTGTCTTTTTTCCTCTGATTTGATGTGTCAAATTTAGTCTGTCTGTCAGGATGTAAATTACATTCATTCATTCACTCACTCACTCACTTTTAAATTGTTCATTCAAATATCTATCTACTAATTACTGTGCAGACATCTTATTTAAATATTTAGTCATTTATTCAGTAATTCACTGACCATTTTATTCACATATACACTTGTTTTAATTTCTTCATTCCATCTTTTCATTCATTCATCCATCCATTTATTCCATCCATTCATCCTTCAACCCATCCAGTCATTCATCCATCCATCCTAAACCAGTCAATTATCCATCCATCCATCTCCCAAAATAGACCCACCGCATCTCACATAAGAGGCAAATATCTAGGGTCATGGTGATTTGATTTTTGCTTTCTCTAAACTAATTTCACTATTCTGATTTTGTGCTGAATGGCCTTACATAGCCTTCAAAGGCTGATAGGAAGTAAAACTCCATCCATCCATCCTATCCATCTGTCCATCCATCCATCTGTCCATCCATCCATCCATCCATCTGTCCATCCATCAATGAGAACCATTCATGTATCCATCTATGCATCCATCTTTGCATCATTTATCATCTATTCATTCATTCACTCTTATTCACTCATTCATACTTGCATTCATTCATTCATTCATTCATTCATTCATTCATTCATTCATTCATTCATTCATTCATTCATTCATTCATTCATTCTTTCATCCATTCATCATTCACATTCTTTTCTTCATTCATCCATCCTTTCATTTATTCATTCAATCTCCCAGTCATTTATTCATGCATCGGAGAAGTGCTGTATGTGGCTGTGACTGGCAGCACTGTAGTGTCCTGATATTCAAGTCCAGGCCTCCAGCACTATACAGCGCTGCATGCTAAGAAAAGCTGGGTGCTGGTTCAGAGCAGTGTATTGATTCTCTGCCGTCACCAAACAGTCTTGTCTGGAAAACACAGATTAAAAATATGGGCCATAATATTTTGTGACGTGTTCAAATCAGAAGGATTTTTTTTCACCCTCTTTTCTGATATATCATGCAGAGCAATGCATGCACAGACATGAAGTGGGTACTTGATAAGCATTTATCAGTTTTTATATTTGCTCTCTCTCTCTCTCTCTCTCTCTCTCTCTCTCTCTCTCTCTTGCGCTTTTGTTTACACTCACACAAACATGCACGCACATCCCCACATGCACCACACACACCCGCATGCGCATGCGCATGCGCATGCACACATGGGCATGTACACACATGTGTGAGAGTGCATATGCGCATGGGTGCACACACACACACACACACACTCACACAGACACACACACAGACACACACACACATTCCCCTCCCTCAGCCTTCTTATCAGCGTCAGATTGTGCTTTGAGCATGGGCACTTTGGTCAACTGTACATCATCAAATCGCTACGCGTCATCTCCCACTGGGTGTTGACGCGTAGCGATTTGATGATGACAGTTGACCAAAGTGCCCATGCTCAAAGCACAATCTGACGCTGATAAGAAGGCTGAGGGAGGGGAATGTGTGTGTGTGTCTGTGTGTGTGTCTGTGTGAGTGTGTGTGTGTGTGTGTGTGCACCCATGCGCATATGCACTCTCACACATGTGTGTACATGCCCATGTGTGCATGCGCATGCGCATGCGCATGCGCATGCGGGTGTGTGTGGTGCATGTGGGGATGTGCGTGCATGTTTGTGTGAGTGTAAACAAAAGCGCAAGAGAGAGAGAGAGAGAGAGAGAGAGAGAGAGAGAGAGAGAGCAAATATAAAAACTGATAAATGCTTATCAAGTACCCACTTCATGTCTGTGCATGCATTGCTCTGCATGATATATCAGAAAAGAGGGTGAAAAAAAATCCTTCTGATTTGAACACGTCACAAAATATTATGGCCCATATTTTTAATCTGTGTTTTCCAGACAAGACTGTTTGGTGACGGCAGAGAATCAATACACTGCTCTGAACCAGCACCCAGCTTTTCTTAGCATGCAGCGCTGTATAGTGCTGGAGGCCTGGACTTGAATATCAGGACACTACAGTGCTGCCAGTCACAGCCACATACAGCACTTCTCCGATGCATGAATAAATGACTGGGAGATTGAATGAATAAATGAAAGGATGGATGAATGAAGAAAAGAATGTGAATGATGAATGGATGAAAGAATGAATGAATGAATGAATGAATGAATGAATGAATGAATGAATGAATGAATGAATGAATGAATGAATGAATGCAAGTATGAATGAGTGAATAAGAGTGAATGAATGAATAGATGATAAATGATGCAAAGATGGATGCATAGATGGATACATGAATGGTTCTCATTGATGGATGGACAGATGGATGGATGGATGGATGGACAGATGGATGGATGGACAGATGGATAGGATGGATGGATGGAGTTTTACTTCCTATCAGCCTTTGAAGGCTATGTAAGGCCATTCAGCACAAAATCAGAATAGTGAAATTAGTTTAGAGAAAGCAAAAATCAAATCACCATGACCCTAGATATTTGCCTCTTATGTGAGATGCGGTGGGTCTATTTTGGGAGATGGATGGATGGATAATTGACTGGTTTAGGATGGATGGATGAATAACTGGATGGGTTGAAGGATGAATGGATGGAATAAATGGATGGATGAATGAATGAAAAGATGGAATGAAGAAATTAAAACAAGTGTATATGTGAATAAAATGGTCAGTGAATTACTGAATAAATGACTAAATATTTAAATAAGATGTCTGCACAGTAATTAGTAGATAGATATTTGAATGAACAATTTAAAAGTGAGTGAGTGAGTGAATGAATGAATGTAATTTACATCCTGACAGACAGACTAAATTTGACACATCAAATCAGAGGAAAAAAGACAAAAAGAAATGCGACTTACCCAGGAAAAGAAGACCAAGAACGAAGATGAGGACATTGAAGTAGATGTAGGAGTAGGTGGTCAACCTCACAATGAGTCGAGACCGAAATATCGACTGCCATCTGTGTGATGAGACAAAACAATCTTGCAACAGGGAGTTTAAGTCACCAACAAAGTTATGGACCCAACAAAAACAGATGTTGCTGTGCTAAAGATGACAATAAAAGAAATCATGGATATTAAAAATAACACTGCTGTGAATTCTGAGATCAACTATTACAAAAGGAAACAAAATTGCACAGTAGAACTATATTCCCCCCCCCCCCCCCCCCCCCCCCCCAATGATGATATTGCAGGAAGCCACAAAAAGCAGTTGATTCACTATGTGCAGCAACTTCATATCAAACTGATCTCCGGGATAATGTTCCATCTGTGATTGTACTGCATAAAATGCATTTACATTACTATGTGATGCTCAGTACAAATAACAGAAATGAAACTAATCAATTTATATGCGCACACACACACACACACACACATACACACAAACACACACACACACACACCCACACACACACACATGGAGACCCATTCAAATAAAGGTGAAAGAGAATGGCTCACTCACCTGGCTGGTGAGATGAAAGGAAGCAACAAAAGAATGATGACAAAAATTTCTGCATACAGGAAGGATGCCACAAAAGTCCACTGGAGAGTCATGTTGCTGGAGGCTATAAATGAAAATCAAAACTGTCCTGTTTCTCAATTATCATTCCAGAAAAGTCTACATGATTTGGTTTTGAGTTGCACTCTATACATGAACAGGTCACAACTTTGAATAGGTATACACAAAAATAAGGTAAAATGATAGCGTTCTTACCTGAACTACAAAACCTAGGAAAATGACAATGTTACATACACACAACCTTAACTTAACAAAACCTCAAGGATAATTTTCAGTGGTAAGAACAAAAAAAGTCAGTCAAACGACAACAATGACAAACCTAGTCCTTGAGCAACGTTGAACGCTATATTCCTTTCTTCAACAGGCACTGTCTACAGATCTCGAAACCCCCTATAAATGCATGCAGAGCAGTTGACAATCCGCTAAAAATAGTGCGGGACATTTGTCGCAAGGCTAGTGGTCAGGCGAATATGCATTTCTTGCCACATGCTCTTGAGTCTTGTCCCTTTAATCTATTAGACACTATTGAATTTTATCATTGTCTCTTTGCCACGTTGGCTGCGACCCCATATTTCACGAATGTGTCGAACTAAAAGACATACTAACACGACGTGACAGCGTTTACTCAATTACTGCTCTGCGCACACGGCCAGACCTTGCTTCATCGTATCCTGTCGCAACACGTACAATATGAACAACTTCGAAGAGAAAATGTCCGTCAAGTAACTGCGACCAAGGGCATATGCTACGTCGCCACACACTTATAATGTAACTGGAAATCGCGTGACTCGATAACGGATAAGACAAACATCGTACAGATGGTGAGATGCATACAAGTTACCTGCGCTGTGGATCTAATCAGTAGCCAACTCGAAAACAACGTCACAAGTGGTGCATAAACCATCGGTCGTTTAAAATCATGCAGGTCTTTAAG